>CAXKVV010000470.1:0-33723 GCA_964058805.1 Schoenoplectus triqueter
GGCAAGCTCCCACCACCCAAAATCGATAGATCCTTAAAATTTGCATGTACCTTTAATGGTTCTTGTAACTTCTATTACACACAAAAAAAAAACAGAATATGGAACTTCAAGTCTTCAATTATGCATACATATTTTAATTTATGCACTTGTTAAACGAAGATAATAAGTTTTCATTTGATCTTTCAAAATAAAATATTATTAACAATAGTTAATAAGGATAGGAGTTATTAATAATAGTTAATATGGATAGAAGTAATAAAAATAAAAACATGTAGACAAAACTTACTATGTCATAGATTATCCCAATACTACTTTGCTGCTATACAGTAGATTATCAAATATGACGCCATATCTGTATCTATGCAATATAGATGGAAGAAAAAAAATACTACCACATTAAGAAAAATCACCGAACACTCATTAGCCATATCTTCTATTAAGATTAAAGATCTATATGCATATTGCTCGAGTAGTTGAGTGCCATGTATATCACATTTTCATGCAACGAGACATTAAGAACTTTGGAAATAGTACTTTATCTATAATGTCATACACCGTCTCCTTTACTATACTATCATAACACAGCTAAGAATCTTCCAAATGAATTTACAATCTGTAGTAATCCAATGCAGACCGGCCATCGAGGCCTTTCTCGTTGTAGTACAAAATGAAATCTCTGATTGTTGTTTCCTTGTACACTGGTGGGTTATCCTCCGATATCAACTCCTTTATGGGGCCATATAGCCGATTAAATGTTGGGTTTAAGTGAGTGCTAAAGAAGCATGCCACGGAGGATCTAGGTCCAATTCTGCTAGCAAGCACTCTATGCTCAACACTTTTCAACTTGTCATTTGAAATCAACTGCCATTTGAACAAAAAAAAGTTTAGTATTTAGTGTTATACCAACAAGCTAGTTTTCAAAGAAAAGCCATTTCAGTCGTAATCAGCACTATATGTATAACTTAAGACCTTGTAGCACAAATTGTTTGAAGAGTTAGTCTATTGCTATTAGTCTTGATTTTTCATTTTTTTTTATATTGCAATACAATTTTGTCCATTAAAGTCTAAAACAGTCTATTGCTATTAGTCTTTGCACGGATCCTGGACCCACATAATCTCAAGAAAAGAATTAATCTCATATTAGTATTAAAAAGAAGGGTTTACCTGCAAAAGATCACCAATATTAATAACTAACGCTCCATGCACTGGTGACACTTCAATCCAGTGGTTCTCATAAAGGATCTGTAACCCACCAATGCTATCCTGTAGAAGCACAGTGAGGAAATCGTTGTCGGAGTGCTTGGTGGTACCAACTGTCAGGTGGGGCTCAGGACAAGGTGGATAGTAGTGGCTAAGTATACTTAGCCCTTTGTTGCATTCTATCTCTATTAGATAACTTGGTTTTAGACCAAGTGCCTCTGATACTAACTCAAATAGTGTGACGCCAAGTTTTTTGATGTATTCAGTGTACTTCAAAGTTATGTCTCTGCAGCATGAAGCTTAAATTAAAATCAGCTTGTTTTACATTTCAAAGAACTTGGGTGATTGACATTGTATTTCAGGACCAACTATATAGACTAACTTGTTCTTGGGAAATTGCTACTCAAAATCTAAAGCACCTGACTCATTTTGCATTGTTATCACATGTCTATATGATCTGACTGCCTAATTAGTTACAGAATACATACACTTTTGGGGATTCTGTAGAGACTTATTTGATCATCGTTATACATGGAGCGAAGTTAAAAACCATATAATAATGAAAAAAAAGTATATATATTTTCAAATTTACCTGCATGACACTGGAAACTCATCTGGCATTGGCATCTCTGGAGCCATGGTAATGAACACCGTGTCGCGCCAGTTGGCAGCTGGTGCTTGGTACAAGTCAAAGTTGCTGTTGTACACCACTGTCTTGCTTGCATCCCTGGTATAATATTTCTTCTTAACCTCAACTTCGTCCTCATGGAACCGCCTAACCCCTGCGAGCATTTCATCTAGCACTTGAAATGGTATTCCATGGTTCACCACCTGAATTGATATAGTACATTTTTGTATGACTTAAGGATCTGAATTGGACTGTTCAGGTCAAATTTATTGTAGGAATTAATCATTCCGTAATTTGTTGTTCAAGTTCTTTACTCCATTGTAAACATTAATTTGATTACTACTTGCATGCATGCCCAATTTATAGTTTTTCATTCTTTCTTTTTTGTATAGTAAAAAATGACTTGAAAGCCATACTCTTATTCAGTCCTAAATTCCAAAATAAAATTGAATAATTTTGCACCTGAAAAAAGCCAAAGGTCCCTGTGGCACTTTTAACCTTGTCCACCACCACTCCTCTAAGCGCAGCATCAGAATCCACTCCAGTGAGATCAATCACTGGAATTTCAACTGGCAACGATGTCAGATCATCTTGTTCCTGCGGCTGGATGAAAAATCGAGGGATTTCTGTGATACCAGCATCAGCTAAACCCTTCACACCAGATTTGGTTTCATCAAAGGCTCTGAGCTCACTGATTCGGTCATAGGTTGTTGCCATTTTGAAACAATGGAAGTAAGAGTATCAGATGTGTGGTATAATTGGCTGGTTGCCCGGGGAGTTCTACAAGAGTTGTTATAAATGGAATCACATGGTAATATAGTCGAAATAAAATACTGGGTTAGAACTATAATCGCATACAAGTATGTTTGGCTTCTCACTGCGCCACGTTTCCACACAGATGACCAGATAGTAGTTTTGAATACTGATTACAAATGTAGGTTGATTAGTGATTATGAATGCAGTTTTGAATAGGTAGCGTAGCGACAATGGTTGATGTGGACTTGGCAATACTATTGATCAGTTCTAGCCCACAATGGTTGATGTGGACTTGGGAATACTATTGATCAGTTCTAGCCCACAATGGTGAGCTACTGAGGCTGAGCTCTCATCTTTTTCTGGATATATCTTTTATCCAGAGCACATGGGCCGTGGGCCGTGGGCTTACAATTATAACATGGGCAATGTAAATTCTTAAAACCGGAGCCTTGTGATCCGATATGATCTAATTTTTTTTTAAAAAGTAAAATTGATTCAACCTAATCTATCTCAAATAGAGATTTGCAAACGGTCTGGTTCGATTCAAATCCAGACGGTTCACGGGTCGGGACAGTTCACGGTCCACGGGTCGAGACGGTTCATGGTCCACGGTCCCGCACGGTCCGCATGGGACGGTCCTAAACGGTCCAAACTCAAAAAAATTGAACCCGTCCCACCGTTTGCCCCCGGGGACCGGACCCCCACGGGACAGGCACGGTCCGGTCCTTTTTTTTTATGAATTGAAAAAAATAATAATTTATCATAATTTTTTAATAATAATTTTTAACTAATTCAAATTTTTATTTTTAATTGTTTAAAAATCTAATAATACTAAAAAATTAAAAAATTTCCAAAAAAATAAAATTTCAGAAAATTATAAAAAATAATAAAAGTTAAAAAATAATTTTATCAATTTTTAAATAATAATTTTCATCGAACTAATTATATATTTTTTAATAGTTTAAAAATCGAATAATACTATCAAATTTATAAAAATATCAAAATTTATAAAATAAATTTTGTATAATATTTTGAGTTACCCTCATCTTTTAACCCGGGTTTAGGACCGGCTATGTAAAAAGAACATAGGCGGAGTTATAACTTTTTTTTGTTAGCAATGTTCATTAAATAAAAGTAACTTTTTGATTTTTTTTTCGAATTTTTCTGCAAAGGTTAAAGAAAAATGATTTTTTTTTGAATTTTTGGCGGTTGGGGATATATATATTTTTTTTTGGGGGGGGGGGGGCTAGCACCTTTTATTTAAATAAAAGGGGTTAGATGTGATGGGGTAGGGGCCGACTGAAATGGGGGTCCGGTCCATGGGTCCGCACGGGACGGGTCGGCATGGTTCATTTTCGGGTGAAAGGAGAACTGATCCACCGTTGGACCAGACCAAGGCAAAGCACAGGATGGTCCACGGTCCGGCCATGATCCGAAAAAAATTTAATTATCACGCTCATTAAATTGTTTATATGAAAATCTTGTGGGATCCAAAAATTTGAAGTGTTTTAAGTTTTTTAAGTCATGATTTTTAATTTCTGAAAATCATCTCTAAAAAAAAATAATATATTCAATATTTGAATATCATTTTAAAAATTAAAAATGATGACTTAAAAATCTCAAAACACTTCAAATTTTTGCATCCCACGATATTTTCATATAAAGAATTTAATGAGGATGATAAATCAAAATTTGGAGGTGATATGATGTACTTTTTGAGTTAAGCTCACAGTATCTTTACTCATATTATATATTATTTATTTTATAGGGTAACAAATATGAAATATCTTTTACTCAAATCTTTACCCAATATACCAAGAAATTTCTTGAGAAATCACTCAATTTCATATATGAAATCATCAATTGATCACTAAATTTCAATATGTATCTAGTTTTAATCACTTTTATCATATTTTTCATCCAATATATAATGATGCCGGCATCTCATCCTATGTGGACTCTATATTTTACAGTTAAACTATAATAAAACTTTATAGTTCAGGTCATGTACATAACGTTGTACTTCTTGTGAAAAAGAAATAAATATTTTCCTATAATAAAAAAATATTATTAGTGTTGTTAATATTTATCGGCAACATTATAAAGCTCACGTATGATGTCATGTCGTGATTGTTTGGATTTTAGTCAAAAAAATTAATAGAGTGATTAAAACTAAATACATGTTAAAATTATTAGTGTTAGTGTGATTTACTGTCAATTATGTGATGATTATACTTAACTTATGTATTAGAATATATATGATATATCATTTATTTTAAACTCAATTGTGAAATATATACATTAATTAATAATAACTCTAAA
Source organism: Schoenoplectus triqueter (assembly GCA_964058805.1). Taxonomy (NCBI): domain Eukaryota; kingdom Viridiplantae; phylum Streptophyta; class Magnoliopsida; order Poales; family Cyperaceae; genus Schoenoplectus; species Schoenoplectus triqueter. The sequence goes on from CAXKVV010000470.1 coordinate 4,907, forward strand.
ATATCTTTAATCTGTTTATTACCTAAGAATAATAATTAACTAAGATTAATATGTAAGTTGTGTAATGATTGTGTTTCACATATCATGTGATAAGTATTATCAACTTAATCATACAAATGACATGTTGGATATATTATTGAACTTGACCTGTAGTAAAATATCATAAAGACTATGTTAATATCATTAATATTTTTTTTGCTTGTTAATTCTTATATATGAGATGAGTGTTCATTTTATACAAATGATTTGTATTTATAAATATTATATCGGTTTATGTCTTGTAGTACAAAATATTTTTTAATTTGTCATTTTGTAAAATAATAAACTTAAATTTTATAAATTTTCTTTGAGACATTTGTAGGATCCTAAGAAGGCCTTAACAATGATCAAGATGGTTGGTAGAAATAGCTAGAAGAATTCTTGGAAGACAGAATCACAAATTGTAAGGTTGTGATTCTTTACTTTAAGTTTTTGAGTTAAGATAGCAAGGAAATAGGTTTATGCACAGGAAAATATTATAATGATTCATCACTCGTTATAACAGATTATCTTTTCCACTCAAAATTTTTTTAAAGCATAAAGCTACGCATTTTGGACAGAGACTTACATTATCTAGCAGTGATGCGTTTACTTAAAGATGCTACTGATTGCCAGTTGTGTGCTGTCATTCATAAATTTTAAATTTTGTTTTTATCACTTTTATTATTAATAATATAATAATTATAATTATTATATACAAAAAAACTGCTCCATGGATGATGACTTTATGGTACAGGTAAGCATCTTAATGCCATTCAGTTCCTTTTCATATACAGTTTGCCATTTTTTTTTCTCAAACTTTGTTATGTGGCTCTTGGTTGCGCTTCTGACATAGTTGTCTCTGTGTTAATGCAGGACACCTGAGCTTCTACCGAGAGCAAAGGAGTACTCAACAGCGATCGAGACACTGCACTGGAGCCTGTATCCTGGAGACAAGGGCGGAGACAGAAATTTTCGATATGAGGTCAATATTTTGAGCCTTTATATAATTGTTACTTAATTATATATATATTTTTATATAGGGGGTCAATATAATAAAATATATATAAATTTATGCGGGTCAATATTGAGTAAATTTACTCCTTTTGATAAAAAATAGTAAAATTATGTATAAATGAGTGATTTTTAAATAAAAATGAGGAATCAATTGACCCCCATTTGCTCTTCTCATATCCACCATTATCCGGAGGGAACAAAAATGAACGAACTGGATTATGGATCCGATATCACCAGATTAACTTGGCGAGCTTCCTCCCTACATTCCTTTATCAGATGCATATGCTCTATAGTGCACGGTCAGTGGGTAGCTCAAACGAGAGAGATGGTGAGTGAGGAAGAGAGACAGAAGAACTGATTTATGTTTGTAGGACTATTTTAAATATTATGGAAATTACATATATTTTTTAATTAAAAATATATTATTTTTATATTAGAGTAGTAAAATTAAAAGCTAATTGAATTTTAAATGGTATTTAACTAAATGAAACTTTGGAATGACTTTTTTTAAATCCCCAAGTTTAAGTTGGTATCTGAGCAATTTCCCCTACTTTTTAACGTTTCTGATTATTATTATTAAATAATACATAATAAATAAAATAGTTAGATAGACGTGAAAGAGTAAAGTTATTGTTGATTATATTTGATCCTAATGATTAAGATGTACAATGGGTCGGGCTCCTCTCAAATTGTAACAGTTACTTGGAGAGAAAATTAGATCAATATATCTTTTTGGATTTTTGACAAGTCGCACGACATCGATCGAATGGTATCTCTCAAGCAAAATGAGCTCACTGTTCATGGTCCTAGGTCTCACTGCAAGTCTGCGACTGTGAATGTTGCACGTGACTTTTTTTGTCACAGTGAGAGCACAAAGGAAAAGAATAAATATAAGACGGTTCCAAATTTTGCTCCTCAGTTCATAGATGTATTGACTGTAAAGTTTGACTATTATTAAAAAATATTATATTTTTTTGTTATTCATATCTTTATTAGTTTTGAGATAGAAACATTATCAGATATTTATTTTTTATAATTATTCATCACTTTATTTTAGTTTTATAAGTACTCAATTGTTAATATTATTTTATTATTTTTAGCTATACTTAATATTAATTCTTATTAGTTAAAATTTATAATAATTTATTACATTACACAAATTGTTCTAATTATTTATTTATTTATTTATTATTTTTTATTACTATTATTATTTTTTTTCTTTTACATCATACTCATTATTATCATTGATATTTGGGATCTTTGATCTTATGTTTTCCAATGGTTTTCATTTCTAGCCTACCTCAATTTATTTGGGATTAAATACTTTATTGTTGTTATTGTTGTAGTTAATGATGGCAACTTTGAGAATTAATTGATTATTGTTGACACAATACTTAATGAAATTAATGAATATTGTACTTAAAAAAATCTATTCAACTGATAAATAAATATTAATATGCTGTTAACTATGGTTATTTTTATTTTATTAATGACTTCCATATCTTTACCAGTACAAATTTTTGGTATATGGTTATGGATATGTTGATATGTCATGTCATCAGTATTTATTAGTACAAATATTTGTTAACCATAGTTATCTTTATTTTATTGATGTCTTTAACAAAATTCATGTCATCAATGGTGTTGGAGGCAGAACCGAGGGCATTGTATCATTGCCACAAAGAAAAATCTATAAAGCAGTATTACTTTCATCATCACATCCATTATTTAAAGTATTTTTATAAGTCAAAACATAAAAAATACATACTTTCTTTCTTTAAAAATTATGTTTGTGTCTAAACTTGTGTTTTTATGTTGCTATTTTTTTTATTTTGTTTACCCTTTAGGGTGAATGCAAGTTCCTTCTTGTTATTATTTTAAGGATTGGTATTCTATTAAGTGTTTTTGTTTGTACCAGTGTGTTGGTACAGATCAAATCGATATGGACTTTGTAGTACTTTACTACTTCAGTTTCAATGAAATTGATGGATTATATCACTATAATAATTAATAAAAAAATAATGAATCTCTAGTGGTGGAAAAGATCCTCAAGGTTGGACTAACGAATATTAATTGATCCATGTTTTTGTCTATTTCGACATTTCAAATGTCTGATATCGATATGAACTCATGCTTTATATGCTTCACGCATTTAGACATTGGAAACAGAATCCGACGTTTCTCAATTGTCTGGATGCGTAAATTTAGTACCAATTGTGAATATCGAGTATGAAAAAAAATGTTGAAGTTTTTATTTTAAAAATATCAGAATTACATATGTTATTCATTTGAAAAACCTGCACAAGTTAAAAAAAAAAGTCATTCAGTTTGGATGAGGGGTTCGATTTTGAATATAAAGTTATCTCTTGATCGGATGAATATTTTGAGAATTCAATAGAGATGATTTCTCTATTTATGTGGTTAAAAAAATTATCTAAAAGAGGAGAAAAACAAATTTCTTACTTTGACAGGGTGCTGCTTCATGTTTGGTGGTCGCAACGATATCAACTCCCGAGCACCAGAACTAAAAGAAGAAGAGGACATGGATAATTTTGCATTCCATAGATCTTCTCACCAATTGTTTATGATTTTTGCTGGATTTGCAGACAAATTTCAGCCCCCTGAAATCACGACAGCTTAATTCTTCTCCAGTTTCTAACTCTCTTCTGGTCAGGAAAAACTATAGACTGCAAATTCTTTCACGTTTGAGCAAAAAAGTATGTTATGATCATGAAATAGTCGAGCCCAGTTAGGGCTTCGGAATTGGATAGCTCAGGGTATGATCTAATTGGATTTTAACGTCACCGCATGATGATCAGTATCTATAGCAAGCTCTATATTTTGAACATAAATATCTTACCATAATTATCATTGTCTAATAGAACACATAAAGGTCTTTAATTAACTGTACATAAAACTTGTGCACGTATACAATATTATGCTAACACGACTATTCTCCCAAATGAGTTCACAATCTGAAATGATCCAACATGGATCTGCCATCAAGGCCTTTCTTGTTGTAACATATAAGAAAATCTCTGACTGTTGTTTCCTTGTAAAGTGGTGGGTTTTCATCTGTTGTCAAGTTTTTTATGGGGCCATAAAGCCTATTATACACCGGGTTCAGGTTGGTATTAAAGAAGCATGCCACAGAAACTCTAGGTCCCTTGCTATTAGCAAGTACTCTGTGCTCTACACTTTTTAATTTGTCGTTTGACACAATCTGCAATGTTATGAAAAATAATGTGGTTGAGTATAAGCCATTACAGAAGTAGCATTCAGTTTCGATTTAACATTACCATGTATATGCTATGGGCTATGGCTACTAGATAACCAGAACATAGGAGATGGTACCTAGTGATTTGTACCATTGAGTTTGGTTATTATACATTTTTCCCTTGTCTTTTGATTTTAAAATCATATCTCACAATAGCGTCCATAATTGAAGCTAATTATTGAAATAAAAAAAAATCACTGAATACAAGTCCACTATAGTACTCTTGTTTCCACATTGCTGGTCGAAGTTTGCAATGGATAAAAATAATCACTCAATACAGGAGCACTTGGCACTCTCAATTTTAAGTTGTTTTAGTAACACATCGGAAATAGTATTATAAAATGGCATTTGTATGTGGGTAATATTAAGATCCTCCTAGATTATTTTTGCTGGACAAACAAAATTGTCACATATATTGGATGAAGTGTTTACCTGTAAAAGATCACCGATATTCACCACCAGGGCTCCACGCAAAGGTGGCACATCTACCCAATGGTTTTCATGAAGGACTTGTAATCCACCAATGCCATCTTGAAGAAGCACGGTGAGGAAATCGGGGTCAGAGTGTTCAGTCGTACCGGCCGTTAGATGGGGCTGAGGACAAGGTGGATAGTAGTGACTAAGAACATTAAACCCTTTGTTGCATTCCATCTCTGTTAGGTGATTGGATTCAAGGCCAAGTCCCTCTGATAATAGCTCAAACAGTGTGATCCCGAGTTCCTTGATATAAGTTGCATACTTGAAAGTAATGTCTCTGTAGCATGAAGCTAAATTATCAGATCAAAATGTTTTCGTGTTGTAAAATTGCAAGCTGGACTTTGTGAAAAATTGTTACAGCACCAATGCAGAAAACAACCACCTTTTTGAAGTTATTAGCAAGCATGTAAAAAGTCATTTCTCTTCGGGTAAGCATGACACTCTTAAATAAGCCCACATTTACAGTTTTATTGTAATACAGATAAGAGTTACTGTAATCACTACAATAACAACAACAAAGCCTTTAATCTCAAATAAATTGGGATAGACTAGAAATGAAGCCCAATCTGAAGCATAGAGATCAAAGATCTCAAATATAAAAAATCAATGATAATAATAGTGACAATGATACTAATAATCATAATGATGAGAATAATGTGAATGATAATGATGATGATAAAAATGATAATAATGATGATGACGATGATATGATAATATTAATATTGCATCTAATTTAAGATTGATCTGCAAAGAGAAATCCACAAAGTACATACAAGGACATAAAATGAGGCAAACACCAGATTTAAACAATATTATTGTTACCTACAAGCAACCGGCAACTCATCCAAATTTGGTGGTTCTGGAGCCATGCTGACTAACATTGTGTCGCGCCAGTTTGCAGCTGGTCCTTCATACAAGTCGAAGTTGCTATTGTAAACCACTTTCTTGCTTACATCACGGGTGTAGTATTTCTTCTTAGTCTCAACCTCTGACTCGTTGAACCGCCTAACCCCTTCAAGCATTTCATCGAGCACTTCCAATGGAATTCCATGTTTCACCACCTGAACAGAAAACATTGCTTTCAAATTAACCCCTTCAACCTCTGACTCTAGTCTGGACCATTTAGAATGTCTAAAATTCATGTCAATTTATTTCAGAGTTAATAAAGAAGATTTAATTTAACATCTTTTGCTATTGAGTTTGGTACTCTATTCCACGTTATTAATTTTAATCAATTTAACCAATGCATGGGAGCCAAAGACAAGTTCAGAAAGAAACCCCAATTCTTAACCAAATTCCTCTTTATCAGTTGGCTTTAAAATAATTTTATTCAATAAAAGTAAACCCTTTTTTGCAACTCCAATCAAATTTATACAAAAAAAAATATATATATTGCGATTTCCTTTTTGTACCTGAAAGAAACCCATGGTTTGTGAGGCGCTCTTCACCTTTTTTACCACTTCACTTCTTAGCGCAGCATCAACATCCACTCCAGTGAGATCAATCACTGGAATTTCAACTAGTAACGATGTCAGATCTCCTTGTTCCCGCGGCTGGATGAAAAATTGAGGGACTTTTGTAATTCCAGAATCAACCAAGCCCTTAACGCCTAATTTGGTTTCATCAAAAGCTTTGAGCGCACTGGCTCGGTCATAGGACGTTGCCATGGATGGATAGAATTGCGAGTGGAGGTGAGAGACGCCCAAGAACAGTGAGGAAGCTCAATTTTGCGCCTTACTTTACATCATTATTTTATTTCTGTCTGAACTTTCTCGGACGAGATTCTTTGAGAAAAGGTTTTCCCATGAGACACGTATAAAATGCAGCCGCATGTCCTGGCCTTCTAAAACTTAAAACTATATACAGTCCCGCTCATGCTGCCACATATGGCGTGTAATGTCACATATATATCTAAAAATATATTTATATATTAATAATGAGTGAGGATATGATATGATATAATTTTTTTAGTGTTTTTTATTTGTATCTCGTTCAAATGATCAATTCAAATCATTAAATATGATTTTTATATTGAAATATCTTTTAAGATAAAATTATATATATATATATATATATATTTAAAATTTTTGCTATTTTTTTACTGATGAAAATTCATTTTTATTGAATGGTACAAAAATCACTAGATCAATAAATTTTATACCCATTTAAAAAATAATAATTTTTTTTAAAAAAATATAAAATTTAATCTTCAATGATATTTCAATATGAAGATCATATTCAACGGTTTGAATCGGCCATTTAGACTTTTTAGTTAGAGATACAGACACGAAATAAGGGAGATTTTGTATTTCATGAAGTATCATAGCCTCACTCTTTAATAATATATGATAATATTTTAATTTTTTATCATATTAGATCAATTAATTATATACTATATTTCATAAAAATTTTAAAATTATGTTAATATCTTAGTATATTATCTTATTTTATATTGAAAATTTTTAAAAATAAATAATCAATTCAAATATTTTAAAAATTAAAACGACATATAAATTTTTAAAAATTTGGGAATGCGGCTATATACTAACTAAAAATTATATAATATTAAAAATATTGAATGAAAGTAATAGAAAACATGAAGGGGTTGCAGCGGTTTTTAAATGTGTATATTATTATAAGCTAAAAGTTAATGTTATCAAATAACTTTTGTTGGCACAGTGGTGGCGCTACGGATGGTACCGATGCTCTTTGGGTTCGGCTGTCCCACCTTCAGGATGGATTTTAGTTGGTTTTTCTAGAGAAATCTCATATCATCTAGGGCTCTTCTCCGTGCGGCAGTGCATGTGGCGGCTTTCTCTGCATTTCAGAAGGAAATTAGACGCGTTTTGACTAAGTTATACCGTATGGACGTATTATGAACTAGTTACTCCGTATTAGTGCATGTTTGACTGATTAAAATAATAAAATATTTTGGAGCCTGATAATTGTCCCCTGATATTCGTCCCCATATAAAATCCCCATCTCCGAATTTAACTGTTCGCGTCAGCATTAAGTCGTCAACGAGTGACTTTGACCGTAGTAGTACAGAAGTTATTTTTTTTATCACGACGTGGTGTTAACTATTGACACTCACATGCTATCATTAAAAAAAATTGAACTTTGACCTATAAAAGCGGTGCAGTAAAAAACAAATAGCACCTCACAGGAACATCAGTGATTTGAATTATTTATAATTATCACATAAGTACTTTATTTAAAATAAATTAATCCTTCATTAATATCAACCATCAAAGTATTTTAAATACTGTTGACTTTGATTTTGTTATAGTTGATATTAATGAAAGAAAAAAAGTAAACGATACAAATGGAAAAGAGTGCTATACATTTTTTTTTCTAATATATCAGTAGTTGAAACATGTTATCACAATTTTTATGTAACCTTGATTAAGTTAAATAATTATTCAGTAAACAAAATTTATATATTTTAGATGAGAAAGCCATGATTGAGAAATACAAAAAAAACTTTAAGCATTATAAATCAAATGGATATGTGATACAAAATATTGAGGATAATGTTTGAAAAAGTTTTAAGGGGAGAGACTCCAGTGATGCTTCTAGTAATTTTAAATTTTGGTCTTCGCATCTGTTGAATTAAAGAGGCGCATCACTATTTGGATTTTTTTATTAACGGAAAATTAAAAAAGAAGGCAGTTAGGGGGATAAATTTTGGGGACGTCGGGTTTGAGATAAATATATTTATCGAAATATTTTATAGGGCGTATCAGATACAAATTCGTATCGTACCGAACGTGAATTTATATAGGATGAATATCCGGATAACATAACTGTATAATATTCAAATCTGTACTTTAAAATCTTGTGTGGTGTCATGTATAAAAATAGACATCTGTTATTTAATAGTGTGCGAAATTTTTAAATTTTTTTATCATATTAAATCTATAAGCTTAATCATATGACATATTTCATGCAAAAAAAATAAAAATATATTATTAAAATTCTTTAAAAATAAAAGATCAATTCAAATATTATTTTTTTTAAATATATTCACATATTGAATCCTACATGCACCTGTATATTGTGTATGCGCTACATGCACCTGTATTTAGATTTATTATTTAGATATTTAGAGATGTGTTATGAATATTTAGATATTTATTTTAGGTATTTAGATATGTGTTCTGAGTATTTAAGTATAATATCTAGATATTTAGATTTCTTATTTAGGTATTTAGATATGTGTTATGGGTATTTAGATATGTGTTATGGGTATTTAAGTATAATATCTAGGTATTTAGATATGTGTTTTGTGTATTTAGATATGTGTTTTGGGTATTTAAGTATAATATCTAGGTATTTAGATTTCTTATTTAGGTATTTAGAAATGCGTTCTGGGTATTTAGATATTTGTTCCGGGTATTTAGATATGTGTTCTGAATATTTAAGTATAATATTTAGATATTTAGATTTCTTATTTAGGTATTTAGATATACGTTTTGGGTATTTAAATATCATTTATATGTGATTATCTGGAGTATGCGATTTTATTTCAATTACTGAATAACACAAAAAAAAGTTCACAAAATAATATTTTCTCATAAAGCAGTAAATACACCTTAAATATATCTTTATATAATTTTATCAGTCTAATAATATATTCAATATCACAATATTCTAATAATATATTCAACATTAAAATTATAAATACATAAAACATATTTCAACATCATAAGTTCTAAGGAAGAAATAATTCAAAAAGAAAGCGCTAGCGCCATATCTAATATGGGATGTCGGGGTCAATTAACACGTTCTTAATTAAAGAAATGAGTGTTGATAGCGCGGGAATTATCCGGAGGATGAAGGGTGCGGGGAACAAAAGATTTTCTCTAAATAAAAATATATAATGAAATAACTTAATAAACTATTTCATTTTATTTTAAACAAATAACTCAAGTAAAATTAACTAAACCCTAAACTTAACTAAATAAAAAAAAACATGGGACTGAGTTTGAAACTCGGTTCAGACTGCTAGAACCGAGTTTCAAACTCGGTACAGGCTACCACTCAAAAAATGGATGCAATCTTACCACTTTACGATTTTTATTTATTTTATTTACCAAAAAAAAATCTGATCAAACCCAAACACCACGATGTATCATAATTCATAAGTCAATATTTACAGCTGAATATCAAAAAGTTTAAAGATAAATTATGCTTTTGAAAAATCTAAGTCTAGACGCATGCCTAGACTTGATCATGTCCAAATCCGTCTCTGGCTCTCTGCTCTCTACTGCTTGCTTTCAACTTTGAAAATCTTAAATGAAAATATAACATAATCTCAAGGACCCCGCCTATGATTTTATCCATAAAAAAGGCAGTCCAATCTGAAAGCTTCGGCTTTAAAGAAAAATAAATAACTACACAAGAAACAAATACAAAGAGCCAAACAAGACTTTTCAATATTTTTTCCACAAACGTAATATCCTAAACGATTTCAAGGATCAGATCTTATCTACTTGTACACAATGATCCAATGAAAATTACATATCAAGAACAAGACTCCTCAGGTTATATTAATTTTATCTAAAATCACTCAACCTATAGGTTACTTCGTGTACGCATGAAAGTTCCCAAAATTACTGCTATTTCATCCTCACATAAGATTAGAGACATAATAATTTTTAAACATATCCATTTCGCGCTGTGTAAGTGGCAAACCAATCTCCACCCCACCGTGCTCATCTCTGCTCTCTGCCACAGCCATAGCACCTGAGTATACAATAGAAACAATATCAACCTTCACCGGTTTTCCCCACCCGAAATCAACATCGTAAACTCTAAACCTCGGCGAACCAGCAGCTGATAATGGCCTTTTAACGGCTATCTCTTTTGCAGTCTTCATCCATTCCTTTGCATCACTTATCCCAACTTTCTTCACTTCCTCAAAGGCCTTGCTAATGGCCTGACATGCTTCAAAGAAGCCATTCGGGCCAAGAAGATCTTTAACATTTGCCTGTATAAAGCATGGTCCGATGCAATTTCCGAAATAATTTTCAGGAATAGTGGGTTGAAATCGCTGGCGGTGATCAACTGCGAAGATACAATGTGCGCTTTCATTCTCTGACATAGTTGATTTTGCTTTTAAATACCCAACCCATATGAAGGCATATGCCACGACCACCGTAGAGCAGCGCGCTACCAATTTTCTATTCCCTGCTTCACGCATAAATTTCTGTTTGAGAAAGCGAACATGCTCTTCATTCAACGTAAATGTGGCAAGATAAATCACCTCCTTCTCATCCGGCTCAGCAAGTTTGAAATCCTTGAGGCTAAATAAATTATTCACATTAGCTGTGTATAAAAATCCATCACTGTCAGGTATAACTGACCGATCCACCGTGGGTGGTGCTGGTGCATGCGTCATCATGTAACTGCTTGCACGACAAATTGCGGCCCATGTACGCATGAAATTTACAGATCCGTTACCATCGCATACTGAATGGTTCACTGTAATTCCAATCACCACACCGTGGCACGGGAAAACTGTGACCTGGATTGCAAGAACTGCCATTAGGCCATCAGATTCGTTCTTTCTCAGATTAGGCACCAGTGCTCTCAGTTTTGACATCTCCCTTGGACTGTCACCAAAAACCTCATGATGGCCATCTGACTCGGCTGCCATAAAAGCAACAGAATCACCTTGTGTGCAGTGGATCTGGTATCTATCTATCATTCCAGGTGTCAACCGAATGTGGCCGGCAAAAGGGAAAAAGGATTGAAGGGCAACCGAGAGAGAGGACTTGAGTGCAGGGAGACAAGTTGAGGTAAATTCCAAGGTGGAGACTTGGTAAGGGTAGAAAAAGAGGCGCTGGACCGGGGTCGAGTTCAGCCACAACACATCAAAGAAAGTCAACGGTATTGATGTCTCCGGTATCGACCCTTCTGGTGGAGATATTTGGGTGGTTTCAATAATCCTCAGAGAAGGTGCAGCTGCCATTTTTGAAAGACTTATCTTTGTTGTGTGAAATATATAGGAAGGGAGGATGGAAAATGGATGGACTTAACTTTGGAACAGATCTGTGGGGGGATTTAGTCATCCGCTCATTTGTCCTGTTTAGACAGAAAGCGATGTAGTGGACTCTAGATTTAATTCAGGAAAGAGTTTTTTTTTCCTACATCATAATAGCAGATGGATAAAATGAAGACAAACATTTGGTGTTCTTTGTGATAAGGAGGTTTGAAACAAACTAAAAGGCAAGTTCTACAGGACGGTAATTAGACCCGCGATGTTGTATGACACAGAATGTTGGACTACAAAAGGACAATACATCAAGAAGATGAGTGTAGCTGAAATGCGGATGTTGCGCTGGATATGTGGCAACACAAGAAAAGATCAAATCAGAAATGATGATATTAGGGACAAACTTGGGCTAGCACCAATTCAAGAGAAGCTAGTCCAACATCGTTTGCGATGGTTTGGTTATATCCAACGAAGGCCTCCTGAAGCATTAGTACGCAGCGGTATTTTAAGTCGTCCTGAAAATACAAGAAGAGTAAGAGGTCGACCGAGATTAACATGGGAGGAAGCAATAAAAAGATATTTGAAGGAATGAAATATACCCAAAGAGCTTGCTTTGGATAGGAGTGCGTGGAAGATAGCGATTCATGTATCTGAACCATGATTTAGGAGTTAGAGTCTAATAATAGAGTCATAGACTTCATATTCTTAGATTTTTTAGGATTTTAGGATTTAGAATTTAGAAATAGATTTCAGAAATAAAGGTTTAGATAGGATTTTAGGATTTAAAAATAGATTTTATAATAGAAGTTTATTGTACTATTATTATTAGCATATTATCATTATCATTATCATTATCATCTTTATTTATATATTATTATTATTATTTTATTATTTTATTATTTATTATTTTTTTTCTTCCATCATATTCATTTTTACCACTAATATTTGAGATCTTTGATCTTATATTTTCTGATTGGGTTTCATTTCTAGCCTACCCCAATTTATTTGAGATTAAAGGCTTTGTTGTTGTTGTTGTTGTACTAGATAGTAACAGTAATTTCTTTCTGGTGGACTCTGATACAACAGCGCTCCCAACATTGCTTTTCTATTTCATTCATTATCATTATTAGAGCTGTAATTTGAGATTCGCTCTGATAATATAATCCTTAAATAAATAATTAGTAATATAAAATTTTAAATATATTTAATAAAATTTACACTGAAAAAATTTAGACATAATATTTTTAAATATTAAATAATAATGATAATTATAATAATTATAATAATAATAAATAAATAATATAATTAAATACATAATTATCTATAAAAAAATCTTATAAAAAAGTTAGATCATTTTAATAGTTAACTTTCACTTGAAGTATATTATACACATTACATTAAATGTAGAGAGAAACTATTTTATATGAATCTTTGGATTTAAAAAGGTGAAAAGATTTAAACAAAATCAAAGGTGAAGAAAAGTGATGATGTAAGATACTTAAAAAAGTTTGAAAATATATTTATGAGGCTCACACGCACCAACTTATCAGGGATTCATTTTTCATTCATAATGAGAGAAATGATAAGTAATTAATGGGTCATTTTATATTTTTCTTTTAATAAGGCATTTTATTTATTCACGTAACTACACAGATACGTAAATAAAATGCAACTCCATATGAATTTATGAGTAAATCACAAAATCAATATGTATGGGTTCGGTGGGAGTGTGATCTTCACAACTAATAATTTTGACAAATAATTAACTTCGTATATATTTAGAAAAATTGAAAATAGAAAAAATTATGAACATTTGATTTGTTCGTTTTTATTTCATGTAATTTGAATATTGTTTCATATTATATAAAAAATTATTAAATTTAAACCATCAGAATTATCATATAAATTTGATAATTTGTGATGAAATATCGATCAAATGGAACTGAAATTACATAAATATAATCAATTCATAAATTTATGAATATGTTTGTAAAAAATATTTTTTTATGAATATATATAAAGTTGGATGTAAAAACTATCAAAAATTTTAGTTGCTAAGGATCTCCACCCTACATTTGTATTCTCGCCTTTGCAAAGGATCATCGTCTTTATTAAAAAAAATTCTTTTCGGAATGCTAAAGAACACAGGAATTCAAGATCGGAGCTATCAGAGCGAAATTCAATTGGATTTGGTCTGAATGGAGCATAGTTCAACAGCATTTACTTCTTTTCTTTTCGTTTAATTTCAGCAGATAGAAGTCTCTTTGCTCACTTCATCTATGACGTTTTGGATTTTTGTCTCTTTGAATCAAAGTTTGAACATCATTTTCGATGAAATGGACGGAACTCAGGAAATCTGCAATTAATATTTGCAAACCAAACTAGCCGTACCTTTTTTACTATTAATATATACAGTAACCCATATATAATTGCCCAGTTTGCTAAGTTATCGGCCGTGATATTATTACTCTCTCGCCTCATAGATACACAGTTTACCTGTGCTTCAGCCTTGAAATACTGCCATGCACTCAGGGGCGGATCTACCCTTATCCAGGGGGGGCACGTGCCCCCCTGGATTTTGAAAAATAGTGCTTTTCGGTAATGTTTTCGGTACTTTGCCCTTCCTGAAAATTTTTTTTGCCCCCCCCCCTGAATTGTCTGGTTATTTTTATTGAGAAAAAAATATTTAATACCGTGCATAATGAAATAATTATGCAAAAATATCAAAATATAAAGTTCCTTAGTCGAAAACTTTCTTCATCAACTTGATTATCTATTACTTTGAGCTTTATTTTATTATTATTTTAATATATAAAATGTTATTATTTAATAAAAAATTTATTAGTTAAGTATATATATTAAATTATTAATTTTTTTATTTAGTACCCGATTAGTTAATGAGTTTGAACCCGATAAGCCATTACAATCCGATAATTGCCCCCCCTAATCAAAATCTTAGATCCGCCACTGCATGCACTCATAGTCATACCTTGCATATACAATCGCCGATCTATGTCAATCGGTGGATTACCGGATACCAGAAAGTTCCTGGGCTCCAAACAGTCCGTTAAGATGGTTGTTTCCGGTTTCCCACTACGTTGAAACGCCTCCTTTGCAAGTTGAATAGCTTGTAATTATCCAGCAGCTAGCGGATAATTATTGAGCTGAGGCTCACCAGTTAGTGATGTACACGACTGGGATACCAATACCACAAACTTCCAAACACATATAATATAGGGATCAGGGTGGGTACTCCTAGGGGTGTCAACAAATTGCCGTTTGATTGTTTCGTCATTTCATTTCGTGTGAAGCGGAACGGAACAATTAAAGGATTTTTTTCTGTTTTAAAACGAAACGGTTAACACAAATAATTGGGATTTCATCGATGAAACAAAATAGTTAACGAAACTCATCCGTTCTGTGATCGTTTCTGTCATTGTTTCATCTGACATTTCATATGACTACGATGAAAAAAATTGTAGGAGAAAAAAACTGAGAAAACCCTATATTCTATCGATTGTCTCTTTCTTTCCGCCGCTCATCCATTCTCTTCTTTTGTTATCACAGATAGTAAAACATAATCTATCTCGCTCAGTCGCTCTCCTCTCTCGCGCTGTCTCGCTCTGCAGATCTCCTCTCTCTATCTCGCCGTCTCGCTAAGGGATGATTTAGATGGTCGATTGATCCATCATTGCCTAGTGGTTTGGCTGTAAATCCTGGCCAGATGTGCACATGTGCATCAGTTCATATGAGGTTGTCGAGTTGTCCACTTGACGATCTGTAGGCTAGATTTCCACCTCGATAAAGCCAAACACTCAGAGATTGGTTATAAAATAAATCATTAGGCTGAGAGATAGATCAAAGATCATTGATGGAGATCTCGTCGCCACCAAACAGGTGCCACATGCTCTAGTATGTGCTTATACATTATATTATTGAAGGGAAAGAAAAAATCGAAAGAAAGAAAAAGAGAAAGAGATCAGAGGTAATTTTCTACTTAAGCTGATATTTTTTTGATTTTATTTTTACTCATTTCATTTATTTTTATTTTTTCTTTGTTTTTATTGTCTTTGCTTGTAGGTTGGGTTTAGGGTTTTTTTTTGCTCTTGTTGTCTTTGTTGTGTAAGAATGACTAATTCAGATTTTATTATTTTTGAGTCTAATATTTCTTATGATAAGTAAGTCCTCTTGAACCTGATATTTCTGAGCACTTGTTAGTATGTTAGTATTGAACTTGTTAGATACTAACTTGTTGCCTCGTGATCAGTAAGTGAGCTTCCCGCCTTATTGTCAATAATTGAGCTTATTAGTATGTCAGTATCTGCTTGGTAGTAATTGAGCACTTATTAGTATGTCAGTATTACGCTTGTTATTTACTGATTTGTTGTCTTGTCAATAATTGAGATTTTTGTATTGATGTCAGTAATTGAGCTTATTGGTATTTCAGTATTTGCTTGGTAGTAATTGAGCTTGTTAGTATGTCTGAGCACTTATTAGTATGAAAGTAATTGAGCATGTCAGAACATATTTTGCATCTGAGATAAAATTGAAATTAAGCATGTCATTATGTCAGTATTTGAGAAATTATTTGCACTTATAATTTAGCACTGGATTATGATTGAATTTTAAAACCCCGGAGGAGATTGATATGATAAAATTGATGCTCCAACTGACAATCAAAATCCTAATGCACGTGAACAACCCATAAAAAAGAGAAAATATCATGAATCATACTCTAATGTTTGGAAATATTTCAAAAAGAGAGAAATAAGAGATGATGATAGTTATGAAACTGTATATAGTTATTATGAGAAATATTTATAAGTAAGGGAATTAAAAGAGCACTAACTCTTTGATGATAGTTATGATACTATATGTTTTGTTGCCTTATTGTCTTATAGTTGTAGTTTAGAATGTCAGTTTCTTTTTGACGTCATAGATCTCAAGCAATGATTTTCAATGATGATGAATATCAATACCCTAAGCCCCCGTTATTGCCTTTGACCTATGCCATGTGCTCTTCTCTCCTTCACCCTCTGCCCTGTACCCCCTCTGTTAAGGTTAGCTTTTATCACAATCGTCTATTTCCTTGTGCAGTTTAGCATCTTAGACGGAAAATATTACTTTTACTTATTGATTCCCCCTTGGACTTGTATATAATATTATTTTGATTGTATGATACATGATTCTTGTTTCCTAGCAGATAATATATAGTATGCCATCAGCTCGAGTGTAGTATTTAAAGCAAGCAAAATAAAGTTGAAAAATTACATCATACATACTTTGTATAGTTTCTTTCTCTTTCCTTTCTAATTCTATTTTTTTTGGAGTAGAAGTAACTATAGTCTGATCTTGTTCACACCTGACGGTCGAGTTCAGGAGTAATTATATTGTGCTTGTATATTATTATTTGTTACGTGTATTGAAAAAAGTTCTAACGTATTGTGCTTGTACATTTAATTTACAGGTTCTGAAGCAAGATGAAATTTATATACTGGTAATTATTATTTTTCTTATTGATTTCCCCTTCAACTTGTATAATAGTATTTTTTTGGTTGTATGACACACATGGGTCAAATTTCATGTATTTTCTTTATTTCATATTTGATTTGTTATTTGTAAACATTTCGTATGTGTTTGTCACATATGTTTTAATTATTATTCTAAATTATTTATGTTATTGTTTTCTATATAAGAATTATTGTACTCAATAATTTCTTTGATTTTGTTGTTTTGTAAAATATATTTAAATTTAATAAGTTTCTTTGAGATATTTATGTAGGATTTTATAAATGCTTTAAGGAATACAAATACTGATGATCAAAACTGTTGAGAAAGCTTCAATGGAGATATAGAATCATAATCATATAAATGTATAATTTAGAATCTTATGTTTCTTACTAGCTTTGCAAGGAAAAATATCTCTGTTGTAGTAAACCGTGTAACAGTTACTCAACTGTTATAACATTTTATAATTCTACACACAAATATTTTTTAAGTTTTTTGAAGGCAAACATCACAAATTTAACATAACGTATCGTTGTGTAGCAGTACAAGTGCATCATTAGTGTTTCATAATGTTCAATGATTCAATGAATCGTTATAACATTTCCGAAGTGAAGTAGATCTTGTCAGAGTTTGGTCAAACTAGTCAAACTGTTGTCAATATCTCATAAAACATTTAACGTTTCCTTTTATCATTAGAACGATTTAGTTTATTTATTTCTAAATCGTTATAATGATACAAAATAGTTCTAACAAAGAGTATTCTTAAAAACTCAAGATTCAAGATTAAGAAAACGTTATAACGGTTTTCGAATTATTATAATAGTTTTCTGCACAAGAATACTAACTATTTTTTGTTATGAGCTTTATTTTAAGGTGCTGCTTTGATATTGCTCAAACTAATTAATCTTGTATAATTTCTAGCAATTTGAGCACTCAATCAAAACCCTCAAAGAGCCCTTGTATTATTCCCTTATAAATATAAGAAATTAAGATCTTCAATTAGCCAAACTAGTGATTTCTTATAATTAATTTTTTTTGTTGCATTGTGTTAAATTCTTGTGAGCGTTAAGTGCTCATTTTTATAGTTGGTTCATTAGATTCTTTTCAGTCTTCTTACACTTATTCTTGTGAAGAAGCTAAAGTTTTTAATTGTAAAATATTTTTGTCAATAAAGCGGTGTCCCATTTGTGAGACAAGACCTAAAAACATAGGTTTTATAACTGAACTCTGTTAATGTATCTTGTCTTCTCTAAAATCCTGCACTCGCATCTTTTGTACTTCACATTCCATATTCCTCTACAAAGTTGCATTTCATATCAAAAGTTATGATAAATTATTTTACATCAATTGCTTTTTTGGCAATTAATTTTTGGTTGAATTCTTATAGCATATTTTTATTTGCATCTAGTATTCAACATAGTTTGTGAATTTTTTGGTCTTTCTTCAGTTGATTCTTATGTAAATTGCTATTCACCAAACAAGTCTTATTCTAAATTATTCAAAATAGTGTGAACTTGTATTTTTGATAAATACCATCAATAATTATCCTTAGTATATCAAAAATATTTAATTATTTGTGTATTATTATTGTTATTGCATGACATATATATCTAATGGGTTGACCATAAGAATCTTGATGTTTTTGAAAAGAAAAAAAATTTAATTTGATCCTTAAAGTTCAAATTACATCAAATAAATCTTTAAACTTTTTATATAAGAATAATTTGATATCCCAACTTTAAAAGACAAATAATTTGGTCTACGAGGATGTTTTCATTACAATGATTAATGAATTTATGATTCATACGATCTACTAATAGATTACTTGACAACTTTGTATTTTTAATTTTTTTATTAATAAAATATTTTTATTTTTATTTTAATTGAACTAAGAAAATAAAAGAAAAATAAGATCGACAAATTTAGTTTTTTTCTTTTCAAAGTTCAGGCACCAATTCCGGATAGCCACATGCTCCCTTCTAGAAAAATAACAAAATGTGCTCTGCATGTGCTTGTGCTCGTGGTCAAAGATTTACTAATGTTAGTCGCAGAGAAGGGAGGAAATTTGCACCTGAAGACAGACAAGCGGCCTAGGTTTGGTGTTAATTATTCATTCGATCTGATTCGAATCTAATCTGATTTGATATGATTTGAAAATAAATGGGTCGGATATAAATTTATTTTTTTTAATCCGAATCGGGTCCGATCAGGTTTCGGTCAATTCGTCCCGATCCGATTAATTATATTTTAATTTTATAATTTAATATAAATTAAAACTTAAATATATACTAATTAAAATTAATTATAAATTAATTAATATTTAATTACTTAAAATTATATAAATATAATTAATAAATATTTAATTATTTTATATGGATAGAATCGGATCGACCCATAACCCGATTGGATCGGATATGAGTTAAAAAAATTCTCCAAATTTAATCGGATGGGTTGAAATTAGATAAAAATAATAAAATAATAAATCCAACCCTAACTCTAATCATTGAAACCCTGCCCAAACCCCAACCATATGAATTGTGTTTTGTTTCCACATGACATGGGATCCATATCTTCTAACGCGCTGCAACTTACAGCGCAGAAAATCATAACCCTTCTTTTAAATGAACGGTTCAAATTTCACCTCTTAAAAATTTTCATATCACGTGTTATAGGTGTGGTTGTCACTCCTCTTTTTCGATTCGCTGGCACTCATTTCACCTCTTTTCCTTCTCTCTCCTTCTCTTTTCCGAGTCTCAGTTCATCTCTCCTCTCTCTTCTAAATCATCTCCTTTCATCCCTCCTCCTCTCCTCTTCTCCTCCGAAATAAAATCTAAGACATAAACAAACTACTATTCCTCTACTACTCAAAGTGACACATATCTAGTACCATAAGAAATGATGATGATGTCCTGCAACGTGTACCACGATTTGACCTGATACCATGGTCTAATCTCTCTTTCCTCTCTCTGATATCATGGTCTAATCCCCCCCCCCCTCTTTGATACTATGGTTTGATTTTGGCACTATGATCTTATACTAGTAAGCATGGATTGGGACATGTACACTATAAGTACAACTCAGAATATGGATAATATTTGAGGCTGCAATGGTGTGTACAATTATGATATTTGCAAATTAATAATTTTAATCACATCTTCATAAAAAAATAGAGATTTGCTAATATAAAGGAAAGTTTATGTTTAAAATCTATAGAATTTCACATTTCTTACAAAGTTCATTCTTAAGAGAGCTATATCATCAGACACATCCCCTTAAGAAATCATATTATCAAAAAAATTCATTACCTAATCAATTTCACTACCCTCTCACAAACACACCTATAATAGCATTGTAGTTCACAACATCAAACTCATGCCTGATAAAAGCCATGTCATCTAGAAAATTCATTTGCCTTCTCAATTTTAACTTTTTTGCACGTACCATACAAGGGAGTAACAGGTAGCAACTCATCGACCTTATCTTGTCTTTGGTTACACAATGCACTGATGATGGCACTATAAGTCCTTACATTGGGCTTTTGTCCTTGAGAAATTTTGTCATGCACCAATGCTTTTGTCTTATCAATTTCACTTTTCTTGCACAGACCATCTATAAGAATTAAACCACAATTTATAATAGAAAGAACAGAATCAATGGAGCTCCGTTGAAATTTTAGAAAAAAAAAAGGAGAGAGGAGCTAGCAAACCAGAATGAGAGAATAAGCGAAGCAGCAGAAAAGATGAAAGGAGAAGTAATGAAGAGAGTGAAAAAGAAATGATGCCAATGGATCTGAAAGAGAGAAAAAAAATTATTGATCACTGGATTCATCACTCGTCAAATATATATCGGTTTGGAAAAGAAAAAGAAAAAGAAAAGAGTGAGAAGCACACTTGATGTGCGTACGGGAAAAGAGGGCGAAGAGGTGAAAGGGCTTGAATCGGACACATTTCACTGTCGAGAGTTGAAAATTTTAAGAAGAGAATTCGAATCATTGATTTAACGAAGGGTTGGGATTATGTGCGCTGCAACTTGCAGCCATCTGCTTTTTTTCTTCTTCCTTTCCTTTTGAACGTTTGGAACCATCTGTCAATTCGTACGATTAATTAATTTGGTAGCTCGCCGACGCTACTGTGGGTGGATTGACAAAATCCGATATAAGAAGGTGATTAATTAGTATTGTTTTGCATCATAATTGACATCTGAAGCTTCTAATCCATCTCTAGACAAAAAGAACCTATTCTGTACTTCTACAAAAATGCAATCATCTCCTCTTTCTCTGAAAATCATAGAATCATCCCGGGTGGCTCCACCATCGGGCACCACACCTGAGCATGCATCCCTCCCGTTCACTTATTTCGACATCTCCTGGATAATTTTTCCCCCTGTTGAAAGGCTCTTCTTCTACCGTTACCCACACGCCACCGACCATTTCCTCCACTCTCTCCTTCCCAATCTCAAATCTTCCCTCTCACTTGCACTCAAGATATATTATCCACTAGCCGGTGGTTATCGCCGAACTCCAGGCACCGACAACAAATTTGAACATTACTATGTTCAAGGTGACGGAGTGTCATTCACCGTGGCAGAATGTAACGGCCAGTTCGAAGATCTCGCAAGGGACCATGAACGTGATGTTTCCCAACTTAATTGCTTAGCCCCACAATTACCTAAATCGGAGGAGGTGCAACCGCTTTATGCCGTGCAGGTGACGATCTTCCCCGGTCAGGGTATAGTTATCGGGACATCGCTGCATCATACAGCATGTGATGGAACATCCTCCATGCAATTTATGCACACCTGGGCTGAGATATGTTTGTCAGGTGCATCGTTGTCTTCTCGAGTCCCCAATTTTGATCGAACATTAATTTCTTGTCCTTCAAGTCTTTATTCTCGTTACTACAATCGAGTTCAAAAAATGC
Source organism: Schoenoplectus triqueter (assembly GCA_964058805.1). Classification (NCBI taxonomy): domain Eukaryota; kingdom Viridiplantae; phylum Streptophyta; class Magnoliopsida; order Poales; family Cyperaceae; genus Schoenoplectus; species Schoenoplectus triqueter. Next base: position 27,123 of record CAXKVV010000470.1, read on the forward strand.
TCAAATCTGCTGTTAAAGAAGCCATGCCAGCCAGGAACCCTTCTGAGCTTGTTTTAGCCACATTCACAGTTGGGCAAGAGCAAATCCAAAGGCTCAAGAAGCTAATTTTGGCTAAGGCAGAGGAAAAGAAGACCTCATTCCATTCCTCGACAATAGTCGTCTCGTTTGCTTATGTTTGGACCGGCTTTGTTCGAGCAAAAAATGTTGACAGCACCAAGAGAGTTTGTATTGTAATACCTGCCGACTTAAGAGCATGGGTACAACCGCCATTACCAATGGAGTACTTCGGGAATTGTGTCAAATCATGTTTGGCCAAAGCCAATGTCTCTGATTTAATCAATGAAGATGGTATTTTTGTGGCGGCTGAGGCTATGGGCAAGGCCATTGATCAGTTAGCTGAAAGTTCAGAAATACACACTGATGTGTTTGATGAACTTGCATCTTTTAGTGGAACGCCGATTCTCAGCGTAGCCGGGTCACCGAAGTTTAAAGTCTATGATATCAATTTCGGACTAGGGAGGCCAAAGAAGGTTGAAATCATGTCCGCCGTGAAAACAGGTGCCATGTCAGTGGCCGAAAGCAGAGAAGCACAAGGAGGGGTAGAGATTGGACTTGCATTTCCTAAAGATGAAATGGATTGCTTCAAGAAGTATTTCTTTGACGTTTTAAAACTTCTTTCGGATTGAAATTGCATTAATTTAGCTCTTAAGTTTGTTACTGCAGTTGTCTGGGTTTGTTTTGTTTTGTGTTTAACAAATAGGAAGTTTGATTTGGAAAAACTACAAGTTACTTTTGACAATGAGTGTACTTGATTTGTAATTTTTCATAGGCTATACATGAAATTGTGCCTTCATTTGTTGTCAGTATTTTGAGTCTTACAGGACAGTATTTGGAATCAGCAAACCGTTACCGCTATTGTAGATTTCTCTGTTTCCAACTTCCAGTAGAGAGAGCAAGTAGAATAATTGCTCCATAGTCCTTATTTTAAACTACTTCTGCATTCAAGTAATACCAAATTAATTAGGTAGGCTCAATAGTCAATTCGCCAGGTCTCTCAAACTCTCAATGATTAATCGTATAGTGCCATAAAAAGATACCACATGGCCTATATTTTGGTCTAAGAATAAATTTCATTTTGTGCCAGTATATGATGACAGTACCTTTATACAGCATATCATTGAACAAGCACGACGGACTTCATGCAATCATGCTTGATTATGCTGAGATATGCTAATGTTTGTGATAACTGATAATTTCACAACTTAATAAGGACCTAAAATATCAGACCTCTTGGATCTGTACTGTATTTTTTACAAAGGCATTTTAGGGTTTGATCACAGCTTCACCTGATGATTCTGTACCTGTTGTAATTCTGGCAACTGGGTACAAGCAACATTTAAGCTCTACAGAACCACCCATGCAAAGGCTAAGGTAAACTTGCCCTGACCAAAGCCAAGAAAGAGATACTTCGTCCTTTACTGGATAATAATGGTTGCTGCTTTGGCATGCATAAGAGTAGTTTACAAATATCAGCAGATCATAGATATAGGTTTCAAGTACCAATTCAACATGAGTAACATATGTTGTTTTTTGTGTAGCTTTACTTCAAGTAAGTCATCTAACTAAAGCAGCGGCTTGTTCAGCGGCCAAAGAAGATGGGGGGAACGTCAAGATATTGAGTCTTAAACTCTTAATCATGTTATCAAGGAGCAGAGAATTAGGTAAGCGTTGCGGCAGCTTATGTCTGATCTGACAGATGAGTTTATATTAACATCTCTAAATCACTAAAATTCGAACTCTATGAAGTGGATTTTGGGTTTGGAAATTTGTGAAGGCCAGTAGGTTTCAATTATCAAGACAACTGCAATGGGGGTGGGGGTGGCGGTGCGGTGAAGAGCGAGGGGATCAACGTAGATTACTAGATTGGGTTTTCTGAAAGGAGAGATGGACTGTTTTGAGTACTTCAGTTTGAAGCTTCTCAGCAAGTGGAGGTACCAGAATTGATATCATAGACTGCATAGCTTTATTGCTTTTGTAAGAAATATGCATTATAACTTGGGTTGCAAAACCTAATCATACTGGTTGGAGTAGAATTTGAGAGTACAGATTTAAAATCTTGTACGAGATGGGTTAGGCAAAACTGCAAAAGAGGTTGATGTACCGCTCCTATAACTCAGATGATAAACATGGATAACATGCGTTTTACTAATTCAATGTTGTGAACTCAAGCCAAAAACTCTTCAGAAAAATAAAACAAAAATAATCCAAGACAAATTAAAAGCTGGCTGGACGTCTTTATAAACTGAAAGATTCAGAGGCAAACAGATAATCTGAAAAAAAAATGGACGTATATATGTAAACAACATAAAATTTCACAGGAATTAGAGGCCAGGATAATGGCATATAAAAAATTAACAAATACAATGACCAAACAAATTTCTTTCATCATTAAAATGCCAATGATTATTTGCCACCATGGTCTTACAATGAAAAATCTATGCAGCATAAATAATCAAAATGAAAATTCAATAAAAAACAAGCTGATCCAATTATTTTAGAACACATCTTCCGAGCTTCTCTAACTATGCAATGAAGATGAGCTATGTACATGAGATGTATTTTACGCTTCCTATGCTCTCAGCACACTTTATTCAACTTTAGGTCTCTGAGCGCTGCAACCAAAAGCTAATGATTTTGAAATATTAGATTCAGACCAGAATTGCAGTAATTTCAGGCAGACTCCAGTAAATAATATTTGTTGAAACTTGCTTGGCAAATACAGGCAAGATCAGCTGTTTGGCACAATGCCCCACAGATAGTAGTTAGGTATAAAACAAGAACAAACAAAAGAAGGAAACTTGATTCTGGCAAGGCACAACCCAGGCAAGGGGGGCAATCATACCAGCATGTTTTAATTACAGAAATTAATGCAATCCTTGCACTGATACATATTTAGACCAATAGAAGAAAAAATATACCTTATTGGTACCTCCAAACTGAGCATTTGAAGCCCTTCTATCATCTTGTCCCTCAGCGCCAACTCCTCCAGTGGGGCCCATCTCATTATTCTTCGAAGAATGTACAGAAACAGTTTGTGAACCCCCTGTTGTGGCACTGACCTCAACTTTAGTACTGTTGAGACTCGACAGTTTCGTCTCAAAATGTTCACTAGATATAGTTGTACCAGATCCACCTCTAGAAGAGCTCACACCAACAACTCCACTGGAATTATATGTGGTAGGCCCCATGCCCTGATTATTCCTAGAAAACTGAGTGGCCGCAGCTTTTGCACCAGCTATAGCAGCATTGACTCTGTCTGATCTCACTTCAGCACCACTTAAAGAAGCTTTTAAGGAGAGACAGCCTGGTCGTATAGAACGGTCAGTTGGGTCTGGCAACGGGAATTTGACTGGAAGCGGTCCGTGCACTGGGGTTAGACCTCTCACTGCTGCCTCAAATATCTGTACATGGAAATAAAAAAATAATTAGCAATTAAGCAAACCAAAAATACAGAAATATCCAGAAAGGTGGTAAAAGAGGTACATTGCCAGAATTTGGCACTCAAGGTGAAGGAAATAAAAAATATTTAGCAACTAAGCAAAACGAAAAATATTGAAATATCCAGAACGGTAGTAAAAGAAGTACACTGCCAGAATTTGGCACTCAAGGTGGAATATTTTTCTCCCTTGCTTTTCAACTAAATGAATGTTGATTTGGCTAATTCAACCCCCAACATACGCACACAAAAAAAGCACCAGAAACCCTTGCAAACACTATTACAACACAGGGATGGAGAAGAGAAAACACCATATAAACAATTGTTAAAAGCAAAAAAATAAGCAATTTGAAAAGCATAAAGAGTGTGATACCCTTTTCTCTAAGTTATAGACACCCTGGTACCCTCGCATCTCAAAGGGAATGAGCAACTTCTGGAAAACATGAACAATCAAATGTTAGCTTTCTAAAAGTAGTTAAACATTAAATTATGCAACCCAAAGTGAATTTAACGCAACTTGTACATACTCTCTAATTAAGATATATTTTGTTCCTTATGTAGCCTATACCTGTGGGTTTTCACACAACCAACAAAAGTCGGTCAACCCTTCAAGCCTAACCTGCAATCAACAAGTTCAATAAAATTTCAGTCTAGCACAGAATAACAATCCCCAGTATTAATCAACCATAATTTCATGCACGTGACTAATAAATGACAAAAAAAACAAGTTGAAAAGAATCCTAACTGATTCAGGTACATCTTCCCAAGAAACTAACTCTTCGCTTTTCAGACAACCGACCACTTCAACACAGCCTGAAACAAAGCAAAAGTAACTGCTTCATTATTTTTTTTAATTTATCTCTGAGAGATTTGGTCTACATGAGATTTATAAAAACACAGTTAAAAGGTGAAAGTTATACCAGTTGCTCTGGTGGTTTGTGCATTCCTACCAGTATGGCTCTAGTAAAATGGGAGACAAGACAACCAATTGGGACTGAACCAGTTACTTTTGGGATCTGGTTTACCAGTATAACGTCAGCAAAGTTAACAAAACCTATCCTGGTCCTGGTAAATAAATGTCTGTCGGAAACATACCTAATAAGCGTGAGACAGGATAATGCTCAGGAAATTTAATATCTGTAATTCCATTGACTGCATAAATTTCTCTGTAAAAATCCTCCATTGCTTTAATGGTATCTTCTTCAGGTACTTTGGATGCCGCATGGATCCATAGCCGGCCTTTAAGTTAAATAAGAAAAAAGAAAGATAAGCCAAAAGGTAAAATCACAGTGGTGGTGAACCAGTATCAAGTTAAAACCCCAAAAGAACCCGGTGCTTGGAAATCGAATTTTCTGTGTGTGTGTGTGTGTGTGTGAGAGAGAGAGAGAGAGAGAGAGACCAGTAATGGGAGAAGGCCATGATCGTCCCTCGATGCGCTTTATTCCATAGACGAGGAGAGAGGCCCAGGGCTGGTGCATCGTCAAGCAAGGATTACTGTACCTCCCCGCTCCTCTTCCCCGGCCGCCGCCATATCCTCCTCTGGCCATCGAACCACCACCAGCTCTACTTCTTCCGTTCATCTCTTTCTTCTCACTGTTTCTCTAATTCACGATTTACGACAGAATGTTATTCTCGCTCACAATCGTGTGATCGTGTGATCGTGCAAAGGCGATGATAGCGATTGTATTGTAAATTTGTAATTGTACGCAGAGATCGAATAAAAGGGGAAATGATGGTTTGAGGGCCTGAGGCAGAGCGATATATAACTCAGCGGAGGTCCAGCAATAACAACATACGATCCGAATTGTTCGCCTGATATTGTGGTACAGCCGTACAGAACATAACAAATCGATCCGTCGGCTGTCTATTGCCGAACCAAATGAGAAGTTTGGCGAAATTTTAATTATGAGCTTCCTATAAATAAAACTTGGATTGGCCTATTAGGTACTCCTATAGTCCTATAAACTAGAAACAACATTTTACTATTTAGCTTTTTAATTAAATAAGGAAAGAGCCCATTTCCATATTCAACATACAAAAAAAATGTTTCTAACTTCTTCATTATATTTAGATGATGATGATGATGTTTTTTTACATTTTTCTTTTTTTTCAAAAAAAAAAAAGATTCAATTCGTTATTCACATAGATTTAGCTAGATATATTGTTACAAAAAAGGGAGGAGTTATTTTTATTTTCAAATAAAGAAGGATATGACTCTAATCCATAATAATCTTAATCTTAAATATTTTTGGCCCTGTTCATCTACAGGGCAAAAAACTGGCATCTTCCTTCTCTGCATGTACTCGGTCCCTGCGATGGCTTTACAACGGCCCGATGGAGCTCCTTCATTGTTTCCTTCTCACGTGGGTCCGGTGTATAGCCATGCTCTTTCCTCCTATGCCCTTCTGCAGCTGCATCCGGGTCCCCTCACTTCGCTCCTGTGCCAATGCATCTGGGTCCCCCTCGCGTTGTTCGAGAGAGAGCTTGCCCCGGTTGATGCGAGGGGAGTGGGCTGATGCGACATCGGCGCAGAGACGAGATGGGACAGCAGAGTGCTAGGGGGAGCGAAAGTCGTCTCTGCTGATGGTTGCGTCGACGAGAGAGGGACAGCGGGTAAGGTATTCGAGAATCATGTTGGAGAATATCAGAATACCATGATATTTTGTGTGCTGATATTTTTTTATATTGCTTGAAGTACAATTGAAGAACAAACTAAAAATTAAACAAAATTATTTAATTGCAATTTAATTTTTTTCCTTTTTGGAATGTAATTCTTATCTCATTTACATAATTTTAATTGCAGTTATTCTATTAATCTCACTAGATCAAAAACATAAGAAAAAAAAAATCAAATTACAGTCAATAAGATATTCTGAAAAGTTAATATAAAATTCATAAAAATAGAAAATATCAAACTGCTTTTACATTTCCAAATTACAATTTTATATCGATTCGAATATATTTATTATTTTCGACAAAAAAATCTGCATAAAGAACAGGTGTTTCGCTATTTTACTTTAATAGTAAAAAATATATATATTTTTATTCATTCTATTATTAAAATAGACATACATCCAACACGTGAAGCAGCGGAGCGCGTTCTTT
>CAXKVV010000471.1:0-36105 GCA_964058805.1 Schoenoplectus triqueter
CCGAGTACGTCGGGTCCTGTTTTCACATTTTGCGTGCCCGTTCTCGTTTTCGGCGGTACCGATGGCGTCGGGTCCCATTTTCATGTTTTGCGCTCCGAGACTCGTTTTCAGCGGTACCTATGGCGTCGGGTCCTGTTTTCAATTTTGGCACTCCTGGAGTCATTTTAGGCGATGTCGAGTACTTCGGTCCCGTTTTCACGTTTTGCGTGCCCGTTCTCATTTTCGGCTGTACCGATGGTGTCGGTTCCCGTTTACATGTTTTGCGCACCCTGACTCGTTTTCAGTTGTATCGAGGGCGTCGGGTCCCGTTTTCATGTTTTGCGCTCTCGGACTTGTTTTCGGCGGTTCCGAGGGCATCTGATCCCGTTTTCAAGTTTTGCGCGCCTAAACTCCTGTTCGGCGGTACCGAGGGCGTCGGGTCCCACTTTCAAGTTTTGCGCTCTCGGACTACTTTTGGGCGGTAACGATTGCGTCGGGTCCTGTTTTCACGTTATGCGGGCCCGGACACTATTTGGCGGTACCGATGGCGTCGGGTCCCGTTTTCATGTTTTGCGATCCCGAACTCGTTTTCGTCGGTACCGAGGGCGTCGGGTCACGTTTTCAAGTTTTGCACTCCCGGACTAGTTTTGGGTGGTCCGTGTGCGTCGTGTCCCGTTTTCACGTTTTGCGCGCCCGGACTCATTTTTGGCGGTACCGAGGCCGTCGTGTCCCGTTTTCATGGTTTGCGCGCCCGGACTCATTTTCGACGATATTGAGGGCGTCGGGTCTAGTTTTCACGTTTTGTGCGCCCGGACTCGTTTTCGACGGTATCGAGGGCGTAGGGTCCTGTTTTCACATTTTGCGTGCTCAGACTCGTTTTCGGCGTTACCGATGGCATCGGGTCCCGTTTTCATGTTTTGCTCTCCCGGACTCGTATTCGGTGGTCCGTGTGCGTCGGGTCCCGTTTTCACGTTTTGTGCTCCCGGACTCATTTTCGGCGGTACCGAGGGCGTCGGGTCCCGTTTTCATGTTTTGCGGTCCCAGAGTCGTTTTCGGTGGTACCAAGGACGTCGTGTCTCGTTTTCTCGTATTGCGCTCCATAACTAATTTTCAGTGGTACCGAGGGCGTCGGGTCCCGTTTTCACGTTTTGCGCTTCCGGACTCAGTTTCGGCGGTGCCGTGTGCGTCGGGTCCCGTTTTCTTATTTTGCGCGTCCGGATTCATTTTCGGTGGTCCGTCCAAGGACACGCACACGTTCAACTATAAAATCACAACTGGAGGATACTCTCAACTCACAGCAGGATAAAAGAGGAGATAAACTCAACTCAAGATAAACTTTTTCATAATAATTCAACAAGTGAGTTTACATTCAGAAATTAGGCTTTATATAGCCATACAACTCAACTCTAGAAACTTCCTACTAATTAATAACTCCTTAACTATTTTTGCAAATATCAAAACACAATAAAAATAACATTAACTACTACTGTTAATTCCAAAATATAATTAAAACATAGAAAGACTCAAAGACAAGTTCCAAGAAACTAAATGCTGGCTGGCTCCTCAGTAACCACGCTCACTTGACATGAGGTTTTGACCAAGAAGACTCTGGAATCTGGAGAAACTCAAAACACAAAAAAGATATTCCATTTCATCATCTGATCACACAAATTTGAATCACCCAAATCCGAGTTATTATGAGAGAGTTATGCCCAAAATACTGGCCCAGTACGAATCTGTCCAGAAATCTGCTGTTTCGTAAATTAATTGTAAATATGACTTGGGCCTGGTTCTTCAAACTGAGAACTGGTCCAGAACTTGCTTCTTTGATCATGATTGTTCACCTGTAGACCTGCCATGACTTGATCGCCATCATTCTCCCCTAGTTGAAAAGAACTCGCCCACGAGTTCGGCTCATTTTCGCCATGGTACGGAGAAAGATCCTTCACATTGAATGTGGATGAAACACCATAATCTCCGGGAAGCTCCACCTTGTATGCATTGTCACCTATGCACTGTAAGATTTTAAACGGTCCATCACCACGGTGCTTGAGCTTTGCATTGCGTCCAGGTGGAAATCTCTCCTTGCTCAAATGCACCCACACAAGATCACCTTCTTTGAAAATCACAGCCCTTCGGTGCTTGTTAGCTTGTCTTTCATACTTCTGATTTTGCTTCTCAATCCTCTTGCTGACTTGTTCATGCAAGTCCTTGATTGCTTTAGCACGCTCATCTGCATCTCCACTATAGCTATGGCTGATTGGCAATGACACAAGATCAAGAGGAGTCTTTGGATTGCATCCATACACCACTTCAAAAGGGCTTTTACCTGTCGTCTTGCTGTTGGACCTGTTGTAAGCGAATTCAGCTTGAGGTAGAACAAGGTCCCATTGGCGTATGTTATCACCCACCAAGCTTCTCAACAGATTGCCCAAACTCCGATTCACAATCTCAGTTTGGCCATCGGTTTGAGGATGATAGGCTGAACTAAACTGCAGCTTTGTACCCATCTTATGCCAAAGTGTTCTCCAAAAATGCCCAACAAACTTCGGGTCTCTGTCAGATGTTATGGTATTTGGAATGCCATGCAACTTCACTATCTCCTTGAAATAAAGATCAGCTATGTTAGTGGCATCCATCGTTTTTGCACAAGGAACAAAGTGCGCCATTTTAGAGAACCGATCAACCACCACCATGATTGAATCTTTGCTGCGTTGAGTTCGGGGCAATCCCATCACAAAATCCATGCTCACATCTTCCCACGGTGCATTAGGAACAGGAAGGGGAGCGTAAAGTCCAGAATTTTGAGACTTTGTTTTTGCTAGATGGCAAGTTCTACATCTCAAAATGTAATGGTTCACATCCTTCATCATTTTAGGCCAATAGAAACGATCTTGGAGTAATGCACCAGTTTTATCTCGTCCAAAATGACCACTTAACCCACCATCATGAACCTCTTTAATGATCTGCCACCTCAAAGAACAATTCGGTACGCACAAACGGTTGCCATAGAAAATATATCCATCATTCACCACAAATTCTTTATATGGCCCTTTTGCACATTCAGCTTTTATCATGCCAAAGAACTCATCATCAGAATACAACTCCTTGATCACTTCAAACCCAAGAACATTTACCTTCATTGTGGACAGCAAAGAATGCCTCCTACTTAAAGCATCCGCCACTTGATTTGAAGCACCACTTTTATGCTTGATGTGGAATGTGTAGCCTTGTAAAAATTCCACCCACCTTGCATGCCTTGGTTTGAGCTTGTGCTGCCCATTTATGAACTTCAGCGCCTCATGGTCGGAGTAGAGAATGAACTCCTTGGAAATGAGGTAGTGTCTCCAATGCCCAAGAGCTCGGACAATTGCATAGAACTCCTTGTCATATGTAGTGTAGTTCTTACGTGAATCTGAAAGCTTTTCACTAAAGAAGGCAATAGGTCGACCTTCTTGATTGAGAACCGCACCAATGCCAACACCAGATGCATCACATTCAAGCTCAAAAATATTCTCAAAGTTAGACAAAGTAAGAATTGGGGCTGCTGTCATCTTCTCCTTGATGAGTTGAAAGCTCTTTTCAGCTTCCTTTGTCCATTTGAATACTCCTCCTTTCAAGCACTCGGTGATTGGAGAGACAAGAGTGCTGAAATCTCGAATGAACCGGCGATAAAATGAGGCCAGTCCATGAAAACTTCTCACATCGTGAATGTTGGTTGGTATTGGCCATGAAACAATTGCATCCACCTTAGAAGGATTAACATGAATACCCTCAGCTGAAACTCGCACTTCTTGAGGTTGATGTAGAGTTTCTGTTCAGCTAGCACTTCAAAGACTTGGCGAAAGTGTTCCAAATGCTCTTCTTTACCCGTGCTATACACGAGTATATCATCAAAATAGACCACCACAAATCTGCCAATAAAAGACTTAAACACCAAATTCATTATTCTCATAAAAGTACTAGGAGCATTAGAGAGTCCAAATGGCATCACCAACCACTCAAACAATCCATCACGGGTCTTAAATGCCGTCTTCCATTCATCACCAGGCCTCATACGAATCTGATGGTACCCACTTCTAAGATTAATCTTTGAAAACACACTAGCACCATGGAGCTGATCTAGCATGTCATCTAGACGAGGAATAGGGAAGCGATACTTGATAGTAATCTTGTTGACCGCTCTACTATCCACACACATGCGAAAAGAACCATCTTTCTTTGGCACAAGCAAGGCTAGAACTGCACAAGGACTCATGCTTTCATGCACCAAACCCTTTCTCAACAACTCATCTACTTGCCGCTGTAACTCGGCATTTTCTGTTGGGTTCATTCGGTAGGCTGCTTTGTTTGGCAAAACTGCACCAGGAACAAAATCTATGCAGTGTTGCATACTCCTCATTGGAGGTAAACCTGCTGGAATTTCATCTGGAACAAGGTTCTGAAATTGTTCAAGTAAAGGTGCCACTGGTCCAGGTATTAGAGTACTTCTGTCACCCTTAACTTCTTTCACCACCAATGCAAAGGCTATTTGGGATTCTTCAAAAATTTCAGTAAATTCAGATTTTGAGAGAATGAAATTGCTATCCTTGAGGGCTGGTTTAGATTTCATTTCCATTCTAAAAGGACCCAAAGTAATCTTAGCACCATTCAGCTCAAAAGAATAAGTGTTTTTAAAACCGTCATGGTGTACCTTTCTATCAAACTGCCAAGGCCTCCCCAAAAGTAAATGACAAACATCCATAAGAACTACATCACACCATACCTCATGTCGGTACTTCTCACCAATAGAAAAATTAACCAAACAACGCTGGTCAACTTGCACACATTTACCCTTTTCCAACCAAGAGAGTTTGTACGGTTTTGGGTGCTTTTCAGTTTTAAGCGGCAACTTTTGTACCATAATTTCAGAAACAACGTTCTCACAACTCCCGCTATCAATGATAATATCGCATACCTTCCCATGGGAGGTGCATCGTGTATGGAAGATATTGTTACGGAGCCACACATCATCTTGAACGGGACTGGAATTCAGCACACGCCTAATCACCAACATCTCACCCGTATCTCCATAAATGACATCCTCCTCATCTGCTGCCTCATCAAACACGGGTGGAGAATCAAAATTTGTTTGTTCCTCTTCTAGGGGTTCTTCAACAATGGTAAATACCCGCTGGTTTGGGCACTCGGACATGATGTGACCATACCCTTTGCACCGATAACATTGAACAGCTTTAGGGGCTAGTTTAGAGGGTCCTGCGGTTGCTGTTTTTGCTAAAAATTTGGCCACTGCACTTAATGTTGGTTTGGATGATTGCGTACTGCTCCCATGACTTGTTGGATGGCCTCGATTGAGAACTCGGCTACCACCAAAGCTCGCTGTTTTTCTGACTTCTTTCTCCTTGAGTTGTTTTTCAACTTTTGTGGCAAGTTTAAACACATCATGATAAGAGATAAAGGGCTGTAAAGTTACCACATCATGAATCTCCTTGCGAAGGCCACGAAGATATCGTGCAATGGTTTGTTCTTCGGGCTCAACAATGCCACATTTCAACATGAGGTGATCAAGTTCTTCAGTGTAACTTGCCACAGTTTTATCACCTTGAACAAAGCCATGAAGTTGAAAAAAGGCCTCTTGCAAGTACCCTTCCGGCAGAAACTTCTTTCGTAACTCTTTCACCATCTTTTCCCATTTTCTGATTTTTTGCTTACCCTCACGGGCTCGCTTCATTTTCAACTGCTCCCACCAAATAGATGCATGCTTCTTTAATTTGATGGCAACAATCTTCACCTTTTCTTCCTCAGGGACATCTTGGTATTCAAAGACACGTTCAACCGTATTGAGCCAATCTATGAACTCATCGGGTTGTATGCGCCCTTCGTACACAGGAATATCCGCTTTTAGATCAAAAGCTCGTCGAAATTGCTGGTTCCTTCGGGTGTGATTTTGATGGAGAGCCTCTTCATCACTGGACACCAAGGTGTGGTTGTCGTGGAAGGGGTTGAACTCGGCATCATCGTCACCATAAGTTTCGCCATCTGAGCCACGATAGGAATCATCGCGGTTGTTCCCAGCAGCCTCCACGCGCTAGACGCTCTTGGAGTTGTTTCACATGCTGCCTCAACTCGTTCAACTCAATATCTCGATCGGCTTGCTGGTTGCCTTCAGGAGGATTGACACGAGCACTACGTCGCACCATCCTTCGCCTGCTGCTTTGATACCAACTGATAGCGTTCGAGCTATGAATCGTCCAAGGACACGCACACGTTCAACTATAAAATCACAACTGGAGGATAATCTCAACTCACAAAAGGATAAAAGAGGAGATAAACTCAACTCAAGATAAACTTTTTCATAATAATTCAACAAGTGAGTTTACATTCAGAAATTAGGCTTTATATAGCCATAGAACTCAACTCTAGAAACTTCCTACTAATTAATAACTCCTTAACTATTTTTGCAAATATCAAAACACAATAAAAATAACATTAACTACTACTGTTAATTCCAAAATATAATTAAAACATAGAAAGACTCAAAGACAAGTTCCAAGAAACTAAATGCTGGCTGGCTCCTCAGTAACCACGCTCACTTGACACGAGGTTTTGACCAAGAAGACTCTGGAATCTGGAGAAACTCAAAACACAAAAAAGATATTCCATTTCATCATCTGATCACACAAATTTGAATCACCCAAATCCGAGTTATTATGAGAGAGTTATGCCCAAAATACTGGCCCAGTACGAATCTGTCCAGAAAGCTGCTGTTTCGTAAATTAATTGTAAATATGACTTGGGCCTGGTTCTTCAAACTGAGAACTGGTCCATAACTTGCTTCCTTGATCATGATTGTTCACCTGTAGACCTGCCATGACTTGATCGCCATCAGTGTGCGTCGGGTCTCGTTTTCACGTTTTGCGCGCCCGGACTCGTTTTCGACGGTATCGGGGGTGTCGGGACCCGTTTTCAAGTTTTGCGCTCCCGGACTCATTTTTGGCGATGCCGAGTACGTCGGGTCCCGTTTTCACATTTTGTGTGCCCGTTCTCGTTTTCGGCGGTACCGATGGCGTCGGGTCCCATTTTCATGTTTTGTGCTCCGAGACTCGTTTTCGGCGGTACCTATGGCGTTGGGTCCTGTTTTCAATTTTGGCACTCCTGGAGTCATTTTAGACGATGCCGAGTACTTCGGTCCCGTTTTCACGTTTTGCGTGCCCGTTCTCATTTTCGGCTGTACTGATGGTGTCGGTTCTCGTTTACATGTTTTGCGCACCCTGACTCGTTTTCGGTTGTACTGAGGGCGTCGAGTCCCGTTTTGATGTTTTGCGCTCCTGGACTTGTTTTCGGCGGTACCGAGGGCATCTGGTCCCGTTTTCAAGTTTTGCGCGCCTAGACTCCTGTTCGGCGGTACCGAGGGCGTCGGGTCCCACTTTCAAGTTTTGCGCTCCCGGACTAGTTTTGGGCGGTAACGATTGTGTCGGGTCCTGTTTTCACGTTATGCGGGCCCGGACTCTATTTGGCGGTACCGATGGCGTCGGGTCCCGTTTTCATGTTTTGCGATCCCGAACTCGTTTTCGTCGGTACCAAGGGCGTCGGGTCACGTTTTCAAGTTTTGCACTCCCGGACTAGTTTTGGGTGGTCCGTGTGCGTCGTGTCCCGTTTTCACGTTTTGCGCGCCCGGACTCATTTTTGGCGGTACCGAGGCCGTCGTGTCCCGTTTTCATGGTTTGCGTGCCCGGACTCGTTTTCGACGATATTGAGGGCGTCGGGTCTAGTTTTCACGTTTTGTGAGCCCGGACTCGTTTTCGACGGTATCGAGGGCGTATGGTCCCGTTTTCACATTTTGCGTGCTCAGACTCGTTTTCGGCGTTACCGATGGCGTCGGGTCCCGTTTTCATGTTTTGCTCTCCCGGACTCGTATTCGGTGGTCCGTGTGCGTCGGGTCCCGTTTTCATGTTTTGCGCACCCGGACTCGTTGTCGACGGTACATATGGCGTCGGGTCTCGTTTCCACGTTTTGCATGCCCGGACTCGTTTTTAACGGTATCGAGGGCGTTGGGTCCCGTTTTCACGTTTTGCGCTCCCGGATTCATTTTCGACGGTACCGTGGGCGTCGGCTCTCGTTTTCATGTTTTGCGCTCCCGAACTCATTTTCGGCAGTATTGAGGGCGTCGGGTCCTTTTTCATGTTTTGCGGTCTCGAACTGGTTTTCGGCGGTAGCGAGGGCGTCTGGTACCGTTTTCAAGTTTAGCGCGACCGGACTCGTTCTCGGCGGTACTGAGGGCGTCGGGTCCCGTTTTCAAGTTTTGCGCTCCCGTACTCGTTTTCGGCGGTGCCGAGTGCGTCGGGGCCCGTTTTCACGCTTTGCGCTCCCGGAATCATTTTCGGCGGTGCCGAGTGCGTTCGGTCCCGTTTTCACGTTTTGCGTGCCCATTCTCGTTTTCAGCGGTACCAAGGGCGTCGGGTCCCGTTTTCCTGTGTTGCGCTTCCTAACTGGTTTTCAGCGGTATCGAGGGCGTCGGGTCACGTTTTTAAGTTTTTGCGCTCCCGGACTAGTTTTCGGTGGTCCGTGTGCATCGTGTCCCGTTTTCACGTTTTGCGCGCCCGGACTCATTTTTGGCGGTATCGAGGGCGTCGGGTCCTGTTTTCATGTTTTGCGCGCGCAGACTCGTTTTCGACGGTATTGATGGCGTCGAGTCCCGTTTTCATGGTTAGCTCTCCCGGAGCCATTTTCGGCGAGGCGGAGTGCGTCGGGTCCCGTTTTTACGTTCTGCTGTCCTGGAATTGTTTTCGGCGGTACCGATAGCGTCTGGTCTTGTTTTCATGTTTTTGTTCTGCCTGACTCATTTTCGGCGATGCCGAGTGCGTCGGGTCCCATTTTCACATTTTACGTGCCCGTTCTCATTTTCGGCGGTACCGAGGGCGTCGAGTCCCGTTTTCAAGTTTTGCCCTCCCGGACTCATTTTCGGCGATGCCGTGGGCGTCTGGGTTGTGTACCGTTTCCACGTTTTGCGTGCCCGTGCACATTTTTGGCGGTACCGAGGGCGTCGGGTCCCGTTTTCATGTTTTGCGTGCCCGGACTCGTTTTCGACGGTACCGATGGCGTCGGGTCCCGTTTTCACCTTTTGCACACCCGGACTCATTTTCAGCGGTGTCGACTACGTCGGGTCCCGTTTTCAGGTTTTGCATGCCCGGAGTCATTTTTGGCGGTGTCGATTACGTCGGGACCCGTATTCAGGTTTTGCATGCCCGGATTCGTTTTCGGTGGTACCGAGGGCGTCGGGTCCCGTTTTCAGGTTTTGCGTGCCCGGATTCGTTTTCGGTGGTACCGAGGGCGTCGGGTTCCCTTTTCAAGTTTTGTGCACCCAGAATCGTTTTCGGTGGTATCGAGGGCGTCGGGTCTCGTTTTAACGTTTTGCGTGGCCGGATTCATTTTCGGTGGTACCGAGGGCGTCGTTTCCCGTTTTCTCATTTTGCGCTCCATAACTCATTTTCGTAGGTACCGAGGGCGTCGGGTCCCGTTTTCATGTATTGCGGTCCGAGACTGGTTTTCGGCGGTACCGAGGGCGTCGGGTCCCGTTTTCAAGTTTTGCGCTCCCGGACTCATTTTCGGCGATGCCGAGGGCATCTTGGTCGTGTACCGTTTCCACGTTTTGCGTGCCCGTGCACATTTTTGGCGGTACCGAGGGCGTCGGGTCCCATTTTCATGTTTTGCGTGCTCGGACTCATTTTCGACGGTACCGATGGCGTCGGGTCCCATTTTCACCTTTTGCGCGCCCGGACTCGTTTTCGACGATATTGAGGGCATCGGTTCCCGTTTTCACGTTTTGCGCAACCGGACTCATTTTAGGCGATGTCGACTACGTCGGGTCCCGTTTTTAGGTTTTGCATGCCCGGATTCGTTTTCGGTGGTACCGAGGGCGTCGGGTTCCCTTTTCAAGTTTTGTGCACCCAGAATCGTTTTCGGTGGTCCGTGTGCGTCGGATCCCATTTTGACCTTTTGCGCTCCCGGACTCGTTTTCGGCGGTACCGATGGCGTCGGGTGCCGTTTTCATGTTTTGCGGTCCCGGACTGGTTTCGGTGGTACCGAGGGCTTCGGGTCCCGTTTTCATGTTTTGCGGTCCCGGAGTCATTTTCGGTGGTACCAAGGACGTCGTGTCTCGTTTTCTCGTTTTGCGCTCCATAACTAATTTTCAGTGGTACCGAGGGTGTCGGGTCCCGTTTTCACGATTTGCGCGCCCGGACTCATTTTCGGCGGTGCCGTGTGCGTCGGGTCCCGTTTTCCTGTTTTGCGCACCCGGACTCATTTTCAGTGGTCCGTCTGCGTCGTGTACCGTTTCCACGTTTTGCGTGCCCGTGCTCATTTTTTGCGGTACCGAGGGCGTCGGGTCCCGTTTTCATGTTTTGCGTGCCCGGATTCATTTTCGACGGTACCGATGCGTCGGGTCTCGATTTCACGTTTTGCGCGCCCGGACTCGTTTTCGACGGTAGAGAGGGCGTGGGGTCCCGTTTTCACATTTTGCACGCCCGGAGTCATATTCGGCGGTGTCGACTACGACGGGTCCCGCTTTCTGGTTTTGCGCTCCCGGACTCATTTTCGGCGGTGCCGAGTGCGTCGGGTCCCGTTTTAATGTTTTGCGTGGCCGGATTCGTTATCGGTGGTACCGAGGGCATCGTTTACCATTTTCTCGTTTTGCGCTCCATAACTCATTTTCAGAGGTACGAGGGCGTCGGGTCCCGTTTTCATGTATTGCGGTCCCGGACTGGTTTTCTGCGGTACCGAGGGCGTCGGGTCCCGTTTTCACGTTTTGTGCTCCCAGTTTTATTTTCGGCGGTGCCGAGTGCGTCGAGCCTCGTTTTCACAATTTGCGCGCTCGGTACCGATGGCGTCGGGTCTCGTTTTCAAGCTTTGCGCTCCCGGACTCGTATTCGCTGGTCCGTGTGCGTTGGGTCCCGTTTTCACATTTTGCGCGCCAAGACTCCTTTTTGGCGGTACCGAGGGCGTCGGTTCCCGTTTTCAAGTTTTGTGCTCCAGGACTCGTTTTCGGCGGTACCGAGGGCGTCGTGTCCCGTTTTCATGTTTTGCGGTCCCGGACTAGTTTTCGACGGTACTGAGGGCGTCGTGTCCCGTTTTCACGTTTTGCGCGCCACAATTCATTTTCGGCGGTCCCGAGGGCGTCGAGTCCCGTTTTCAAGTCTTGCACGCCCGTACCTATTTTCAGCGATACCGAGGGCGTCGATTCCCGTTTTCACGTTTCGCGCTCCCGGACTAAGTTTCGGCTGCACCGAGGGCGTCTGGTCCCGTTTTCTTGTTTTGCGCGCCTGGACTCGTTTTCGACGGTACCGATGGCGTCGAGTCCCGTTTTCACGTTTTGCGCGCCCGGACTCGTTTTCGACGGTAGCGAGGGCGTGGGTTCCCGTTTTCACGTTTTGCGCGCCTAGACTCGTTTTCGACAGTAACGAGGGCGTGGGGTCCTGTTTTCACTTTTTGCGCTCCCGGACTCATTTGCGGCGGTACCGAGTGCGTCGGGTCCCGTTTTAACGTTTTGCGTGGCCGGATTCGTTTCCGGTGGTACCGAGGGCGTCCTTTCCCGTTTTCTCGTATTGCGCTCCATAATTCATTTTCGGAGGTACCAAGGGCGTCGGTTCCCGTTTTCATGTATTGCGGTCCGGGACTGGTTTTCGGCAGTACCGAGGGCGTCGGGTCCGTTTTCACGTTTTGTGCTCCAGGACTCATTTTCGGCGGTGCCGAGTGCGTCGAGCCCCGTTTTCACAATTTGCGCGCTCGGACTCGTTTTTGGCGGTACCGATGGCGTCGGGTCTCGTTTTCAAGCTTTGCGCTCCCGGACTCGTATTCGCTGGTCCGTGTGCGTTGGGTCCCGTTTTCACATTTTGTGCGCCCAGACTCATTTTTGGCGGTTCCGAGAGCGTCGGGTCCCGTTTTCATGTTTTGCGCACCTGGACTCGTTGTCGACGGTACCGATGGCGTCGGGTCTCGTTTTAACATTTTGCGCGCCCGGACTCAGTTTCGGCGGTGCTGTGTGCGTCGGGTCCCGTTTTCTTGTTTTGCTTACCCGGACTCATTTTTGGTGGTCCGTGGGCGTTGTGTACCGTTTCCACGTTTTGCGGTACCGAGGGCGTCGAGTACCTAGTTTCGGCGGTACTTATTTTCAGCGGTACCGAGGGCGTCGAGTCCCATTTTCACGTTTTGCGCGCCCGGACTCAGTTTCGGCCGTACCGAGGGCGTTAGGTCCCGTTTTCCTGTTTTGCGCGCCCGAACTCGTTTTCAGCGGTACCGATGGCGTCGGGTCCGGTTTTCACGTTTTGCGTGCCCGGACTCGTTTTCGGAGGTACCGAGGGCATCGGGTCCCGTTTTCAACTTTCGCGCCCCCAGACTCATTTTTGGCGGTGCCGAGGGCATCGAGTGTCGTTTTCACGTTTTACGCGCTTGGACTCAATTTCGGCGGTACCGAGGGTGTCGTGTCCCGTTTTCACGTTTTGCACGCCCGTACTCGTTTTCGAAGGTACCGATGGCATCGGGTCCCGTTTTCACTTTTTGCACGCCCGGACATTTTTTCGATGGTACCGAGGGCGTCGTGTCCTTTTTACATGTTTTGGGAGCCCAGACTCATTTTCGACGGTATCGATGGCGTCGGGTCCCGTTTTCATGTTTTACGCTCCCGGACTCGTATTCGGTGGCCCGTGTGCATCGTGTATCGTTTCCACGTTTTGCGTGCCAGGACTCATTTTTGGAGGTACCGAGGGCGTCGGGTCTCGTTTTCATGTTTTGCACGCCCCGACTCGTTTTCGAAGGTACCGATGGCGTCGGGTCCCGTTTTCATGTTTTGTGCTCCCGGACTCATTTTCGGCGGTGCCGAGTGCGTCGGGTCCTGTTTTCACATTTTGCGTGCTGCCGGACTCGTTTTCGATGGTACCGATGGCGTCGGGTCCCGTTTTCATGTGTTGTGCTCCGTGACTCGTTTTCGACGGTACCGAGGGCGTCGGGTCCCGTTTTCTTGTTTTGCGGTCCCAGACTCGTTTTCGGCGGTACCGAGGGCGTCGGGTCCCGTGTTTTCAAGTTTTGCGCTCCCGGACTCATTTTCGGCGGGGCCGAGTGCGTCGGGTCCCGTTTTCACATTTTGCGTTACCGAGTGTGTCGGGTCCTTTTTTCACGTTATGCGGGCCCAGACTCATTTTCGGCGGTACCGATGGCGTCGGGTCCCGTTTTCATGTTTGCGATCCCGAACTCATTTTCAGCGGTACCGAGGGCGTTGGGTCACGTTTTCAAGTTTTACGCTCCCGTACATGTTTTCGGTGGTCCTTGTGCGTCGTGTCACGTTTTCACTTTTTGCGCGCTCGGACTCATTTTTGGCAGTACCAAGGGCGTCGGGTCCCATTTTCACGTTTTGCGCGCCCCGACTCGTTTTCGACGGTACCGATGGCGTCGGGACCCGTTTTCACGTTTTGAGCGCCCAGACTCATTTTCGGCGAGGCCGAGTGCATCGGGTCCCGTTTTCACGTTTTGCATTCTCAGATTCGTTTTCGGCGGTACCGATGGCGTCTGGTCCCGTTTTCATGTTTTGTGCTCCCTGAGTCGTTTTCGGCAGTACTTAGGGCGTCGAGTCCCGTTTTCGTGTTTTGCTCTCCCGGACTCGTTTTCGGCAGTACCGTGGGCGTCGGGTCACGTTTTCAAGTTTTGCGCTCCCAGACTCGTTTTCGGTGGTACCGTGTGCGTCGGGTCCCGTTTTCACGTTTTGTTCGCCCGGACTCGTTTTTGACGGTATCGAGGGCGTGGGCTCCCATTTTCACATTTTGCGCTCCCGAACTCATTTTCAAATGTGCCGCGTGCGTTGGGTCCCGTTTTAATGTTTTGCATGGCCGGATTCGTTTTCGGTGGTACCGAGGGCGTCGTGTCCCGTTTTCAAGTTTTGCGCTCCCGGACTCAGTTTCGGCGGTGCCGTGTGCGTCGGGTCCCGTTTTCACGTTTTGCGTGCCCGTATTCGTTTTGCCTGCCCGTTTTGCGTGCCCGTTTTCAAGTTTTCATGTTTTACGGTCCCAGACTTGTTTTCGGCGGTACCGAGGGCGTCGGGCCCCGTGTTTTCAAGTTTTGCGGGCCCGGACTAGTTTTCAGCAGTGCGGAGTGCGTCGGGTCCTGTTTTCACGTTTTGCGTTACTGAGGGCGTCGGGTCCCATTTTCACGTTTTGCGAGCCCGTTCTCATTTTCGGCGGTACCGAGGGCGTCGGGTCCCATTTTCATGTTTTTCGCTCCCGGACTAGTTTTCAGCCGTGCCGAGTGCGTCGGGTCCGGTTTTTTCACGTTATGCGGGCCCAGACTCATTTTCAACGGTACCGATGGCGTCGGGTCCCATTTTCATATTGCGATCCCGAACTCATTTTCAGCGGTACCGAGGGTGTCGGGTTCCGTTTTGAAGTTTTGCGCGCCCGGATTCGTTCTCGATGGTACCGAGGGCGTCGGGTCCCGTTTTCAAGTTTTGCGCTCCCGGACTAAGTTTCGGCGGTACCGAGGGCGTGGGTTCCCCTTCTCAAGTTTTGCGCTCCAAGACTAAGTTTCGGCGGTACCGAGGGCGTGGGTTTCCCTTCTCAAGTTTTGCGCTCCCGGACTCATTTTCGGCGGTACCGAGGATGTCGAGTCCCGTTTTCATGTTTTGCACGCCCGGACTTGTTTTCGACGGTACCGATGGAGTCGGGTCCCGTTTTCACGTTTTGCGCGCCCGAACTCTTTTTCGACGGTACCGAGGGCATCGTGTCCCATTTTCAAGTTTTGCGCGCCCGGACTCGTTTTCGACTGTATTGATGGCGTCGGGGCCAGTTTTCACGTTTTGCGCGCCCGGACTCGTTTTCCATGGTATCGAGGGCGTCGGGTCCCGTTTTCACATGTTGCGTGCTTGGACTCATTTTCGGCGGTACTGATAGCGTCGGGTCCTGTTTTCAAGTTTTGCGCTCCCAGACTCGTATTCGGTGGTCCGTGTGCGTCGGGTCCCGTTTTCACGTTTCGCGCGCCCCGACTCATTTGTGGTGGTTCCGAGAGCGTCGGGTCCCGTTTTCATGTTTTGCGCACCCGGACTCGTTGTCGACGGTACCGATGGCGTCGGGTCTCGTTTTAACGTTTTGCGCGCCCGGACTCATTTTCGACGGTATTAAGGGCGTCGGGTCCCGTTTTTACATTTTGCGCTCCCGTTTTCATTTTCGGCGGTAACGATGGCGTCGGGTCTAGTTTTCATGTTTTGTGCTCCATGACTCGTTTTCGGCGGTACCAAGGGCGTCGACTCTCGTTTTCATGTTTTGCGCTCTCGAACTCATTTTCGGCGGTATTGAGGGCGTCGGGTACCGTTTTAATGTTTTGCGCTCCCGGACTCGTTTTCGGCGGTGCCGAGTGCGTCGGGTCCCGTTTTCACGTTTTGCGCTCACTGACTCGTTTTCGATGGTATCGAGGGCGTCGACTCTCGTTTTCATGTTTTGTGCTCCCGAACTCATTTTCGGCGTTACCGAGGGCGTCGGATCCCGTTTTCATGTTTTGCGCTCCCAGACTTGTTTTCGGCAGTGCCGAGTGTGTCGGGTCCTATTTTCACGTTCTGCGGGCCCAAACTTGTTTTCGGCGGTACCAATGGCGTCGAGTCCCGTTTTCATGTCTTGCGATCCCGAACTCGTTTTCAGCGGTACCGAGGTCGTCGGGTCACGTTTTCAAGTTTTGCGCTCCCCGACTCATTTTCGGTGGTCCTTGTGCGTCGTTTCACGTTTTCACATTTTGCGCTCTGGGACTCATTTTTGGCCGTACTGAGGGCGTCGGGTCTCGTTTTCACGTTTTGCGTGCCCGAACTCGTTTTCGATGGTACCGATGGCGTCGGGTCCCGTTTTCACGTTTTGCGCGCCCGGACTCTTTTATCGACGGTATTGAGGGCGTCGAGTCCCGTTTTTAAGTTTTGCGCTCCCGGACTCATTTTCGGCGGGGCCGAGTGCGTCGGGTCCCGTTTTAACGTTTTGCGTTTTCAGATTCATTTTCGGCGGTACCGATGGCGTCTGGTCCCGTTTTCATGTTTTGTGCTCCCTGACTCGTTTTTGGCGGTACCTAGGGCGTCGAGTCCCGTTTATGTGTTTTGCGCTCCCGGACTCGTTTTCGGCTATAACGAGGGCGTCGGGTCCCGTTTTAATGTTTTGCGCGCCGGACTCGTTTTTGACGGTATCGAGGTGTCGGGTCCCGTTTTCACGTTTTGCTTCCCTAGACTCGTTTTTGACGGTATCGAGGCGTCGGGTCCCGTTTTCACTCTTTACGCTCCCGGACTCATTTTCGGCGGTGCCGAGTGCGTCGGGTCCCGTTTTAACATTTTGCTTGACCGGATTCGTTTTCGGCGGAACCGATGGCGTCGGCTCATATTTTCATGTTTTGTGCTCCCTGACTCGTTTTCGGCGGTACCATGGGTGTTGGCTCTCGTTTTCATGTTTTGCGTTCCCGAACTCATTTTCGACGGTATTGAGGGCTTCGGGTCCCATTTTCATGTTTTGCGGTCTCGGACTGGTTTTCGGCAGTACCGAGGACGTCTGGTACTGTTTTGAAGTTTTGGGCGCCCGGAATCGTTCTCAGCGGTACCGAGGGCGTCGGGTCCCGTTTTCAAGTTTTGCGCTCCCGGACTCGTATTCGATGGTCCGTGTGTGTCGGGTCCCGTTTTCACGTTTTGTGCACCCTGACTCGTTTTCGACGGTAACGATGGCGTCGGGTCTCATTTTCATGTTTTGCGCGCCCAGACTCGTTTTCCACGGTAGGGTCCCGTTTTCACGTTTCACGTGCCCAGATTCATTTTCGGCGGTACCGATGGCGTCAGGTCCCGTTTTCATGTTTTGTGCTCTTTGACTCATTTTCGGCGGTCCCGAGGTCGTCGACCCTCTTTTTTCTTGTTTTGTGCTCCTGGACTCATTTTCGGCGCTACCGAGGGCGTCGGGTCCCGTTGTCATGTTTTCCGGTCCCGTATTGGTTTTTGGCGGTACCGAGGGAGTCGGGTACCGTATTCAAGTTTTGCGCGCCCGAACAAGTTTTCGGCAATGCCAAGTGCGTCAGGTCCTGATTTCAAGTTCTACGGACCCCGGACTCGTTTTCGGCGACACCGACGGCGTCGGTTCCGGTTTTCAAGTTTTGCGCTCTCGGACTCATTTTCGGCGATGTCGAGTGCGTCGGGTCCCGTTTTCACGTTTTAGGTTCTCGTTCTCGTTTTCGGCGGTACCGACAGCGTCGTGTCCCGTTTTCATGTCCTGCGCTCCCGGACTCGTTTTCGGCGGTGCCGAGGGCGTCGGTTCCCGTTTTCATGTTTTGCGCTGCCAGACTCATTTTCGGCGGTACCGAGGACGTTGGGTCCTGTATTTAAGTTTTGCGTGCCCGGACTCATTTTCGGCGGTACCGCGGGCGTTGGGTCCCATTTTTTAGTTTTGCGCTCCCGGACAAGTTTTCGACGGTGCTGAGTGCGTCGGGTCCAGTTTTCAAGTTTTGTGCTCCCGGACTCATTTTCGGTGGTGCCGAGTGCGTGAAGTCCCGTTTCATGTTTTGCGTGCTCGTTCTCGTTTACAGCGGTACCGATGGCGTCGGGTCTCGTTTTCATGTTTTGTGCTTCCTAACTCGTTTTCTACGGTACCGAGGGCATCGTGTCCTATTTTCAAGTTCTGCGCTCCCGGACTCATTTTCGTTGTTGTCGTGTGCGTCGGGTCCCGTTTTCACATTTTGCGTGCCCGTTCTCGTTTTCCGCGGTACCGATAGCGTCGGGTCCCATTTTATTGTTTTGCGCTCCTTGATAAGTTTACGGCGGTACCGAGGGCGTCGGATTCCGTTTTCATCTTTTGCGTTCCCGGACTAGTTTTCGGCAGTACCGTTGGCGTCGGGTCCTCTTTTCAAGTTTGGCGCTCCTGGACTTATTTTCGGCGATGCCGATTGCTTCGGGTCCCGTTTTCACGTTTTGCGTGCCCGTCCTCATTTTCGGCGGTACCGATGGAGTCGGTTCCCGTTTTCATGTTTTGCGCTCCCTGACTTGTTTTCGGCTGTACCGAGGGCGTCGGGTCACGTTTTCATGTTTTGCGCTCTCGGACTCATTTTTGGCGGTACAGAGGGTGTCGGATCGCGTTTTCATGTTTTGCGCGTCAGGATTCGTTTTCGACGGTATCGAGGGCGTCGGGTACCGTTTTCACGTTTTGCGTTCTCGAACTCATTTTCGGCGGTACCGATGGCGTCGTGTCCCGTTTTCAAGTTTTGCGCTCCCAGACTCGTATTCGATGGTCCGTGTGCGCCGGGTCTCGTTTTCATGTTTTGCGCGCCCATACTCATTTTTGGCGGTTCCGAGGGTGTCGGGTCCCATTTTCATGTTTTGCGCACCCGGACTCGTTGTCGACGGTACAAATGGCGTCGACTGGGGCGGTACAGAGGGCGTTGGGTACCGTGTTCATGTTTTGAACTTCCGGACTCATTTTCGGCGGTGCCGAAAGCATCGGGTCTCGTTTTAACGTTTTGCGTGCCTGTTCTCATTTTCGGCGGTACCGAGGGCGTCGGGTCCCGTTTTCAAGTTTTGCACTACCGGACTCATTTTCGGCGGTGCCGGGTCCGGTTTTCACGTTTTGCGGGCCCGTTCTCGTTTTTGGCGGTACCGAGGGCGCCAGGTCCCGTTTTGATGTTTTGCGCTCCCGGACTCGTTTTCGGCGGTACCGAGGACGTCGATTCCCGTTTTTAAGTTTTGCTCGCCCGGACTCGTTTTCGGCGGTTCCGCGGGCGTCGGGTCCCATTTTCAAGTTTTGTGCTCCCGGACTAGTTTTCGACGGTGCCGAGTGCGTCGAGTCCAGTTTTCACGTTCTGCGGTCTCGGACTAGTTTTTGGCGATACCGAGGGCGTCGGGTCCCGTTTTCAAGTTTTGCGCGCTCGTACCTTTTTTCGGCGGTACCGAGGGCGTCGCTTCCCGTTTTCACGTTATGCGCGCCCGGACTCATTTTGAGCGGTACCAAGGGTGTTGGGTCCCCTTTTCAAGTTTTTTCCTCCCGGACTAGTTTTCGGCGGTGCTGAGTGCGTTCGTTCTTGTTTTCACGTTTTGCGCGCCCGGACTCATTTTCGACGGTACCGAGGGCGTCGGCTCCCGTTTTCATTTTTGCGCTTCCGGACTCATTTTCGACGGTACCGAGGGCGTCGGGTCCCGTTTTCATGTTTTGTGCGCCAGAACTCATTTTCAGCGGTACCGAGGGCGTCGGGTCCAGTTTTCAAGTTTTGTGGTCCCGGACTTGTTTTCGGCGGTACCGAGGGCGTCGGGTCCCGTTTTCAAGTTTTGCGCGCCCGGACTCGTTTTCGACGGTACCGATGGCGTCGGGTACCGTTTTCACGTTTTGCGTGCCTGAACTCGTTTTCGACTGTATCGAGGGCGTGGGGTCTCGTTTTCACGCTTTGCGAGCCCGGACTCGTTTTCGACGGTATCGAGGGCGTGGGGTCCCGTTTTCACGTTTTGCGCTCCCGGACTCATTTTCGGCTGTGCCGAGTGCGTCGGGTCCCGTTTTAATGTTTTGCGTGCCCGGATTCGTTTTCGGTGGAACCGAGGACGTCGTGACCCGTTTTCACGCTTTGCGCTCCAGAACTCGTTTTCGGTGATACCGAGGGCGTCGGGTCCCATTTTCATGTTTTGCGGTCCGGGACTATTTTTCGGCGGTACCGAAGGCGTCGAGTCCCGTTTCAAGTTTTGCGCGCCCAGACTCGTTTTCGATGTTTCCGAGGGCGTCGAGTCCCGTTTTCACGTTTTGCCCGCCCGGACTCAGTTTCGGGGGTGCCGTGTGCGTCGGTTCCCGTTTTCACGTTTTGCGCTCCCGGACTAGTTTTCGGCGGTGCGGAGTGCGTCGGGTCCCCTTTTCAAGTTTTGCGCTCCCGAACTAGTTTTCGGCGCTGCCGAGTACGTCGGGTCCCCTTTTCAAGTTTTGCGCACCCGGACTAGTTTTCGACGGTGCCTACTGCATTGGGTCCCGTTTTCATGTTTTGTGCTACCGAAAAATTTCAAGGATGAGTAGATGAATAAATGAAAATGAATTGATGATTAATGATAAATCATAAGAAAGGGGGGAGAAGAGAAAGAGCAATGAAAAGATGGCCCACTGATCAGGAGAGGTCGCTGCCTAACCCCGGAACAAATCCATTAGTCCCACAATGGAATGCTGGGCATGAAATGAGGAGTATAAATACCCCACTATTCTCTATCCACTCAGCATGAGTGACAGCTGAGAGGATCGAGGGAGAGAGGAGATCTCTCGGGTGTCACCATGTGATTATATCTTTTCTGACAAGTGGGACCCACATGGCAGTCCCTTATGAGCAGCTCCAATGACATGGACCTAGCCTATTTTGCTAAGAAAGCTAACCAACCCGGAACAGAGGTTAAGCATTAATCCCACAATGAAATAATAGGGTGAAAGACGAGGATATAAATACCCCACCACCTCCTACTCATTTGAGGTGGCTGACCCTCGGGAGATTTAGGAGAGAGAAAATCTCCTGATGGGTCAGCCATTTGATTATATTTTCTCTGACAAGTGGGACCCACCTGGCAGTCCCTTGTAGATGAATCTAACAACATAGCCTATCTGATGAGTCACCATGTGACCATTTTCACTGACAGGTGGACCCCACACCTCAGTGACCTATTGAAGGAGTCAGAATTGAACCCTAGAAATCTGCCTTTGAAGCTAACCCTAGAAAGGAGCTGAAGCAGTAAAATCCCTATGCTACATGAAATGATGTCAATGCCAAGCTAGCATTTTGATGCAACTAGTTATAAGAAATTCCAAATGTGATTTTGCTTTCAAGGCTGACCTGGTGCCAAAGCTGCGAGCAACCACCTAACCATGCTTTGATTTGTGTCAATTACTGATAAGTAGTCAGTTCTTTGACCAAGTCACCCTCATGTTAAGGGATTGAAAGTCAATTTCACAAGACTGATCAGGTGCCAAAGCTGGGAGCAACCACCTGATCAAGTCTAGATTTGTATTAATTGCTGATAAGTAGTCAGCATTTGATCAAATCGAGCCCTAATGAATATCAATATAAGTCTAATTGGTATTTAGTTAGGGTGGTTTCTGCAAGAGGGAGATAATTGGCAGAGACACAGAGCTACAACTGAGATCAGGGATTAATTCAGGGAGAATAATAGGGTTTTATGGATAAAAGAATTTTTAATCCAGAGAAGCAAGGGTAAAAATGGAATTAAAAATTACAGGGATGATCATCATGAATTTAGGGATTTTTTGGTGAAAATTTCATAATTTTTGGATAAGTGGAGCTATCAGAATAAATTCAAGGAAAATAAAGGCAGATTAAATGGATTAATCAGAGGCTGAGATTTGATCAGAGCAATTCTGGGTGTAAGTTGGGGATAACAACAGCTCTGGGTACAAACTGGGTACAAGAAACACAGGAGGCATAAAATAATCGAAGAGAGAGGGTGTGCCACGTGGCAGCCTCTCATTGGGCCATGTCAGCAAGTGGGCCCCACCCTGGTATGAGTCACTGACAGGTGGGCCCCACCTTAGTGCCACGTGGCAGACAGCCAGTGGGCCACCTCATCCCATCCTATGCCACATGGCGCCACACCAGTGGTCCACTACACTCCCTCTGTGCCACACGGCACAACCAGAGGAGGCCACCTCACCCTTCACATGCCACATGGCAGCCTTGTAACAATACACCTCACTCCCCATATGCCACATGGCAGCATAGTAATGACACACCTCAGCAGACTATACCACACCTATTAACACATGGCTACATGCTATTGGTCCAACTAGGCAGTATAGGCCCCACAGGTGACAAATGGCACTACATTACAGAGCCACCTCAGCATGGATTAAATATTATGGCAGATGATTAATGGGGTAATTAGACAAATGGACCTATCAGATTACACCAAGTCAGATCCATTATACTTAAGCAGGCTGTTAATCAAGTCGCAATTTAATCCTATGGGCCTAGACTCAACTACTTACAGATGGAGCCCATATGTCAGGTTTATGAGAGTATAGCACACACTAGCAGACATACACCGTGTCTATGCACATTCACAGTCAGAAATTTAAATCTAACGAGGAATGAAGTGTGTACCTGGCCCATGCGTCTCCTCTCTCTGACTTTGCATTGCTGGGAGTATTGGCTCACATGCACCGCGCGCGGCCGACGATGATCCTCCCTCGTCCCATTCTCTTCTTCCTCTCTTCCTCTTCCTCCCGCCCGACTGTGAAGGTGCCATCAATGGGAGGCGAGTCTACACGATGCCTTACTCCAATCCTTCTTCACAGAGGCTTCTAGGCACTATTGAGATCTCATTCAAGCAGTCAATTGAAGGAATTAGCAAGAAAAGAGATAGCATTTGACAGAAGCAATTAATCGGCTTGAAAATGGAAATTACCTTTACAAATGCTTGTGAGTTCAATTGATCATGTAAGCTCACTTCTTTTACATACACGACGCTGAGGCAAGAGTCAGGGTGATTGTTTGGAGCCTCTAGGTCGATGTTCCACCGATTCACAAACCGGCCATGGGCATGGGTGCTTGAACTTGGTGGAATGATGCTCAATTGACTAGGCAGAGATGCTGGATCAACTCTAGGGGGTATGGAGAGATTGTACAAGCTGCCAATTGGAAGGGTAGATGAAAGAAAGGTGATGGTTGAATGGATAGGCCGATTATGGGGCTTAAGAGAAGAAATGAACTTTCAAATCGATTAATTGAAATTAAAAGGACTTGGAGGTTATATAGGGAGTATACTGGGAGTGATCAAGTGCTTAGAATGTTCTAGAAGGCTCTGGAAACATGGGAGACCCGATTGATAAGGGTGAGTGGCAAAGGAGTAAATAGAAAGAAGATTTAACCGACTCTAACAACCTAGAACTGTCAAGGGTTGACTCAAGTCAATGGATTAGCTGAAAAGAAACACAATTTGATCCTAACCATTGAATAAGAAGCAATCAAGGGATGAGATTAATTGAGAAGCATAATCCGGCCACTAATCAATCTACCAATCACAATTAAGCTTCTAATCTATATAAACCCCATCCTAGCCATTGAGAAAGAAGACTGGCATTGAAAAGCAAAGAGAGAGAGAGAAAGAACAGTTATAAAGAGAGAAGAGAGATTAGGTGTTCTTGATCCAATTTCTTCAACCGTATAAAGCTTGAATCTTTGGCCAGCAACTTGTTCATCTCAAGAATCATCAGGGATTAGGTAATCATGGTTAATTATGTACAGATTCTAAGAGCATTGATACAAATGGTGAAGTAGCAATGGAATTTTCTGATTTCCTTGATTATTTTCGATTTTTCTGTTTCTTCCTCTGTCTCTTTCATCTCCTTTCATTTTCTTTTGTTTTCTTGATACTGATTATGATGTGAGAGTGTATAGGATAGCATGAAACTTGGTTGAAGGGTTTTTGTAACCCTCCCAAGTACTATTCAATGGAATTTTGATGAATAATTGTAATTGAGATCAGTTGAAGGGTTTGTGTAACCCTCCTGATACTATTGCAAGGTTGATTGATCGATTGGGCCTCAATTGAGTGTAATTGATAATGAAATCAGTGACAATTCAATGGATACACTCAGCCGCGCTTCTCTTCTGTACAGTAACATGGAATTTGCCACCAATTCATGATTCTAACTACTAGATAAATCAAACAAAGCTGTACAGAAGGATGGCGAGTATGTATAGTTCATCTTCAAGGCTCAGGCAATCAAAATTGCAACTAATTCTTCAACTGGTACGAAACCGCATGAATTGCTTGAAGATATACATCATAATTGGAGTTAATTACTTAGAAGCAGTGAATGAACATATTGATTACATCAAGGCGATGGAGAATATTGCAGGAATTGCAAGAATTAACGTTCAATTCAATCGATAAATCCGTTTAATTCAACTCGGTACCGAGTTGTGTCACTGTACCGAAATCGGTACGGCTCTCCCTCTTCACCCATCGTGTGAATCCCCAATCAGAAGTTATAGGTGAACTCCTCCCATATAGACGATGCTCAAACCGTCGGCCGATCACCGGACGGAGTTCTTGATCACCGGAAACGCAAATAGCACGGATCTCAGCGCGTAACTAGCAGACGAGATGAAGGAAGAAGTTGGCACGATTCTTAGCGCATCGACGTGAATCCTGGCCCATCTGGGGGAATCTCAAAGAGATCTAACGACTGCTGTGATTTGTTAATTAAAAGGAATAGTAAGGGTGTATCTGGACCCTTAATCTTCTATTAACTAATCCTAAAGTAGATCTAACGGCCATCCATGAATCAACAGTTAAAGGAAATAATAATGGATGCATCTAAATCGTTTATCTGCTACGAACTAATCTTGAAACAGATCGAGCGGCCCAAATAAGAATAGAGTTGAATAAAGATAGGCGCTGATCTTGATACAGATCTGGCGGCCCATATTAAGCCCATTAATTAAATAATAACAGAATAGTGATAATATAGAATAAACAAATGATTTGAAAATGCTCCTGAATTCCAAATTGACTCAAATTTATTTCTAAAATTTTCTTATTTTTCATACTATTTTTCTATATGATAATATTCCAGTTTTAAAAATATAATCATGATAAAACAATTTAAAAGCAAAAGACATTACCTATATTGATATATTTGACCTAGCTTTGACTTGTCATTTTAAATACTATAAAAATTTCAAAAATACAAATAAAAATCATAAATAATGACTAGATATATTTTAGTGATTTTTCAAGTGATTTTCCATGAAATAATAATAGTAATAGTAATATACCATAATAAATAATGAGATTAGCTATACTCTTTGATAAATAAGAAAAAATAATAATAATAGATATTATATTGATATTTTCTGTAAAAAGAATAATAAAAATAAATAGCACAAAATATACAAAATATACTACTATGGTAATAAATAGTAAAATACATTTTCTTTTATAATAAAGAGTGATAATATAGTTTTATAATATGAATTGTATTTCTTTATTATTTCTATACAAATACATACAATAAAAATACTTTTGATAAATAAAATGTAATAAAAATAATAGTTGTAATAAAAACATAATGAATTTCATCTCTTATGACTATTTTCAACTAATAATAAAAAAAATCTTATGCTTTTCTATGGATAATAAATAGAAATAATAAAAATAGATATAATGAATAGTATAATAAATAGGATAGAATATTAGTAATGATTTCTTTTTAGCTATTATAGATATTAAAAATAAAACAAAAAAAATAAAAATAATAATAATAAAAAAATAATAATAGTAAAATAGTATAGCTAACCACCTTTTAATTTTGTAAATGATTCTTACATAATGAATAGTATTTCAATATAATAGAATATAATAATAAAATTCTATTACTTTGGCTATTATAAACATTTTAAAAATACAAATAAAAATCATAGCCATTTTATTTTCTATTATTTTTGTAAGTGATTTCCTACAGAATAAATAGAGTTTAGAAATAATAAAAATAAAATTTTACTACTTTAGCTTTAGCTATTATAAAAATCCCAAAAATATAAATGAAACTCTAATTAATAGCTACCCCTTTTCCTATTATTTTTGTAAATAATTTTCTACATAGATAAATAGAGTTTAAGAAATAAAAATAATAATAATAAAAATAATAATAGTAATAAGAATATAATAATAATAATAATAATAATAATAATAAATAAATGTATCTTCATAATAAAAATAATAATGGAAGATATTATATAATAGACTTTGTGCATTTTAGAAATGAATAAACATGCTCACATAAGGAGTGTAGAGCCACGTAAGAATATTTGCACACATGATATAACACTTAGAATGATTAGTCAAGACGAGAACATCTTGACGTAGGATGATTAAGGCTTTGATAGCAATATGAAGAAGATACGTTGAGACAAGAACATCTTGACGTGAGATGATTAAGGCTTTAATAGCAATACAAGAAGATATGTCGAGATAAGAACATCTTGACACTTGATGAAAAATAATAAGATACGTCGAGACATGAACATCTTGACGTGAGATGAATAAGGCTTTGATAGCAACATGAAAGAACATGTCGAGACAAGAACATCTTGACACTTGATGAAGAATAACCAGAGCTACGATACTAACATGGAGATATATGTCGACTCTGAAGAAGAAGAACATTACGATGTCCTAGATAGGTGACATCTTAATGACTCGCTGCCATAAGCAAGTAACTCATGATTGAATACACTCACACAAGGGGTGTAGGGCAACATAGTAATTTTGCACAAGTAATGCAACACGTAGAATGATTAGTTGAGACAAGAACATCTCGACGCTCGCTGAAGAATGACCAAAGCTACGACATCAGCATGGAGAGATATGTCGACTTTGAAGAAGAAAAACATTAAGATGTCCGAGCGAAGCGACATCTTAATGACTCGGTGTCATGAACAAGTAATTCATGACCATTTGAGCTGGCAAGACTGAACTCGTCCGTCGATGAGTTTGTCTCCTGGCTCATTTCCCGAGACTGTGAGATTGAATCGGTCTGTAGGTAGATTCATCCACAAAACAGTGAATGTGAACCGTTCTGTAGGTAGGTTCCTTCACTAACACATGCCTCAATGTTGAACTGGCCCAGCGCTTCAGGTTTGACATTGTGTGCAATTGTGTTTCCTAGGTTTATGAATCGGCTTAATGCTTCGAATTCATGATCTAGAAGATCGGTGAGAAGAAACACGTGGGCCATATCCACCCTTCTCCTGATTCACCAACCTCAAGATCAACCGGCTCAGCGCTTCGAGTTGTATTTTGTGTGATTGGTTGTTGACTAGTTAAGATTGAACCGATCTGTTTGTAGGTTTATCTTCTAGATCAACGGAGGTCGAGTCGATCTGTATGTAGACTCACCTCAAGCCCCCTATGAAGAGATTAACCTGGTCTGTTGGTAAGGTTACATCTCGAGGTGGCATGGACTGAACCGATCTGTTTGTAGGTTCGTCCTCCATAGGACAAAACCGATCTGTTTGTAGGTTTGTCTTCCATAGATTGAACCGATCTGTTTGTAGGTTCATCTTCCGTAGACCCCGTTTTATAAACCTAGACGACCACTTGACCATCTTTTAACTATACTATTTGCTTCTCTCTTTCAAAGATCCAGAGGTGCCTCGAGGTTCGTAGCCCAGGGTAATTAACGGTGGGGGCTTGCGCCCACCGGAATCTACAAGAACTCACAATCACTAAAAACCCCCTGAATGTGCATCCAAATATCTCTAAACGGCAGAATCGGCCGACACCCAGCAGATGCATGCTCGGGAGGGATCTCCGTGTCCTTCTTCCGCAGAACCCATCGCCCGGCGGCGGTGCGGCGGCGCGCGAAAAAGGGTCGCACAGGATCTGGCACGCCCGGTGGGACTATCAAAATAAACTCAGGGAATATAAGATTTGGATGCATATCTAGGAGGGATCTCCATGTCCTTCTTCCGCAGAACCCATCGCCCGGCGGCGGTGCGGCGGCGCGCGAAAAAGGGTCGCACAGGATCTGGCACGCCCGGTGGGACTATCAAAATAAACTCAGGGAATATAAGATTTGGATGCATATCTAGGAGGGATCTCCGTGTCCTTCTTCCGCAGAACCCATCGCCCGGCAGCGGTGCGGCGGCGCGCGAAAAAGGGTCACACAGGATCTGGCACGCCCGGTGGGACCTAGATTCTCCTCTTATCTCTGAAAGAGAGAGGCAAATAGAATAATTAAGAGATACAAGTGGTCTTCTATGTGCTAAAATGACTAATAATTTTCAAGTGTTTTTGTTTTTGCAGGAAATGGCGTACTTTGGAAACTTCAACCTCGCTCCCTACACCGTCACTCCTGCAAAGAGCCCAGAGGGCAAGCTTTTCATGTTCTTTGGGACCATCCCACAAGAACTGACCGTCTATGGCCCAGCTCCAGTGGCCACGATCACTCCCGCAACCGTCCGGATCTCCATCCCAGACGAGGAGGAAGAATCGATCACCCTAACTCCCAAGGGGATCTCAAACAACGTCATGGCCTCTCCTACTGCCTCCCCAAAGAGGAGAAGGCGCCCGTCCAAGAGGACAGCCCCAAAGGCAGCAGCCCAAACTGCCCGCAACTCTCAAGCGTCCAGGAAAAGGGCCCTGGATACATACCAGAATCAGCTGGTGGCTAGGCCAGCTATCCCATTCTCTAACAAATTCACAGCTCTCCGCATAGTGGCCAAGAACTCGGTCACAGGCCAGCTCCGCCAGGCATGGGAGGTGCCTAAGCCCACACCTCTCCCAACTCAAAGGCCTCAGCGCCGCCAGGATAAGTCTCAAACCCCTGCAGAAGCCATTTATAGGGCTCACAGGGCCCTCAAACAGAGGAAGAGCGTTAGAAACGCTAGGTCGAGACGATACGTCTCCCGCTCCGATCAATCTCAAGACATGGCTCAGCCGCAAGCCATTGCCTCCACTCCACACCCAAGGAGGTTTACACCAAAGGCAACACCTAGCACCCAGCAGGTGTGGGTCCCGAAGGGTTCCCAGCCAACGAAACCCCAGTCTCAAGCCCAGCCCAGCAAGGCCGGCAAGCCTAACGCTCCGCCCGAGAGCGTGTTCAGCCGCCTAGGTCAGAAGAGTGTATTCAGCCGATTAGGCTCGAGAATACCACTCAATAGTTTGAAAATAACTGCCTCTGACCAAGCAAAGAAGAAGAGAAGAACCGCTCGCTACGAAGAGCACTTCTCGGTCAACACCATCAGTATAAGCTACGATACTGATCCGGATACTGATGGAGAGGTGAATATGGTCCAGGATGACCAGTCTCCGCCTAATCAAGCTCACGTCACCAACACCAACAAAAATAATGGTAGAAAAGGGAGACCCCCCAAGAGAGTCAACCCCGAGGGCAATAGCAGGGAAGGGGAAGACCATAACGAAAACCCTGATTTCTTCGATAACGAAGATGAAGTTGAAACACGTCCCGAAGTGCCTATTGATGAAATAGAAATATTAAAAGGCCACATCGAGGCACGGGACGAAGAGCTGATTAGGCAACGGGAGCTAATCGCTACCATGCTAAAGCAGAATGAAGAGTTGATTAAGGCGGTCAAGTCATTGCAAGAATCACAAGACGCCAATTTCAAAGCTGGTAGCTCCCGTCAAGAAGGGGTCCACAGTACCAAAAGCAATCATAAGGGAAAACAACCCGTCGATTCTAAACCTCATCCACACAGAACAATAGAGGTGGAGGCTGAACCAACGGGAATATCCCGGAAAGAGATTCAAGCCATGATTGCCCAGCAAATGCAAATAGCTGGAGGTGGATACGCTATCCCTCCCGTTAAAAACTGTGGACATCCATACCCTGCCATTTATGATTTGGAAGAATATCCTAAAGGGTATGTGATTCCCCGCTTCAGGACCTTCTCAGGGGAAGGTAATAAAGACCTGAACCCCGAACAACACCTGGCCCACTTTGTAGCCTCGTGCGGCAACACGGGCGGCAATGATGCACTGTTGTTAAGACAATTCCCTCAAAGCTTAGTGGGAACCGCCTTCCAATGGTACTATTCGCTGGAAAACAACAGCATCAGGACCTGGGACGAGATGGCAGACTCGTTCAGGGCACGTTTTGTCATGGTGTCTGACAAAATAAACATAGCCGATCTGGCAAGCACTAAACCAAAGAAAGGGGAGTCAATGACAGATTTTATCAATAGATGGCGGAACCTCAGCATCAAATGCGACCGCACATTAACCGAAGATGAGGCCGTCAATCTAATCATGAAAAACATTGACGGGTGGATGGGCATGCTTCTTGGTGTGACAAAGGTCAACACATTCAAAGACTTGCTCAGATCGGTATCCAATATGGAAAGGATGTCACCGCACACCGTGCCGAACTTTATGAATCATAGGCTGCAACGAGGGGCCCGAGCCGAGACTAAAGTGGCATTCACCTCGTTGAAAGATAAGATGGTTGCCAACGCAGACACCCAAGGCGGCAGCAGTGGCACAAATGGCAACAATTATAATAAGGGACCTAGGCCCAATCCAGGAGGGAGTTCACGGAGTTTTGAGTCTCTCAAACAAAAGAAATCTAAACCGTACTCCTTCAGAAAAGATAAAGTTGCCCAAATCTTCAGAGGAGCCCTGAAGAATGGTCTAACCCTGCCGGCCAGTAAACGCCCGGAAGATGCCGATAAATCGGACGAACCCAACTTTTGCCCATACCACAGAATAATAGGGCACTCAATTGAAGATTGCTGGGTCTTCAAAGATTGGGTCGAAAAGGCATACAAAAACGGTGAAATTACTTTACCAAAAGGGTTCTTGCAAAGCCCATCAGCCCATGAGCAGGCCAACACGATCTCTCATGAGGAAGAGAAAGTCCCGGGCCAATTAAGCGAAGACCAAGAAGAACAATGGACTACGCACTTATCGAAGAAATCGATTAAAATGCTTAAAGCTCTCAAGAAAGAACCTGGCATGAGATGGAAAGACGACATCACGCCAATGTTCCCACCAAAACCCAGGGTATATTATAAGGTGGACCAGAGCCAAGACCAGGTCCTTAAGAAGAGAAAGAAGCATAGAAATAACAAGTCCAGAAAGAACAAAATTGAAGAATATGAGCAGGGCAGCCCCGAGGCAATCACCCTTCAACATTTCATCTCCAAAGAAGACTGGGAGAAGCTAACCCTAGGTCAAAAGGAAGAAAATATAGATGAAGAAATAAATAAAGAAGAAAGCGAAGAGATCTGGGGTGCTTCGTGCAATATGGTATATTCTTCTCACGACGAAGATATGCCAACATTAGAGGAGATGTTCTTCCCGAATGACGAAGGGGAAGCAAGCACCTCTGGGACCAAAAGTGAAGAGTGTAAAGCCGTGCTCCGGTCCGGGACTTATATACCTGAGAGACAAGCTCCCAAGGATTCCGATAAAGGAAAAGACAAGGCCCAGAATAAAGGCAAAGAGGCTGAGAATCCAAGCAAGAACCCAGAAAAGACCTGGTCGACGGGCGAAGAATATAATATGTTGGCACATCTGCGTAAGATCCCAGCGCTATTAAGTATATTTGACGCGTTGATGATGTCACAAGACCTAAGGGAGGTACTAATCCAGGCCTTGCAAGATCCTGAGAAGTACAAGTCATACTTCATAGAGCAAAATATGCAAGAAGCCCTATTCACCGCTAAACAGGCCGCCTGTATAAATTTCACAGACGATGACCTCCTAATAGGCACCGTCGACCATAACCGCCCGCTATACATTACTGGAAATTGCGGAGGGCAGAAAATTGGCCGTATCTTGGTCGACGCGGGCTCCTCGATCAATATCATGCCGCTCAAAACTCTGAAGACCATCACCTTAGATGTGAAGAACCTATCTGATGAAAAGGTGATTATTCATGGCTTCAATCAAAACTCCCAAAAGGCCCTGGGAGCTATAACTCTGAACCTGCAATGCGGAAGTCTAAAAGCGCCTACTAAATTCTATGTCATTGACGCTGAAACCTCTTATCGGGCGTTACTGGGTCGCCCGTGGCTTCACAGTAATCAGGTCATACCCTCTACTCTGCACCAATGCCTGAAATATATCGAGAATGGTAAGCAAAAGAGAATTGACGGAGATGTCAAACCATTCGGGGTGCATGAGATTAAATTCAATGACGCCCAGTATTTTCTGCCTAAATCCGCCGTGGCACCAAGCCGGCCTATGACAAAAGCAGGTCAGAAACCCTTCAATAAAGGCCCTAAATTCGATACCTCATCTGGAGAAGAAGAAGAGGTCAAATTTAATATTAAACCCCGAGGTGCTCGAGCCCAAAGACCCGGAAGAAAGTCGGGTGAAGAAGCAACCTTCCGCTTCAAACAGGTGGCTGCGTATAAGGCCCAAATAAAACCGAGCGAAATCAATGCGAGTGATTCTAAAGAGGAGGTCATTTTCAATTTTAAACCTGCCAACACTCCTCAAATTCAGATCATAGAGGCAACTTCGGGAGAAGACTCCGAAGATTCCAGCAACCCAGGCAATACCACCTCGGGAGAAGAGTCTGGCCATGATCGTCAACCCTGGGAAGAGGAGTCTGACGAAGAGATCATTTATCACATCCTCAAGAAGCCGTATAAAGGGCCCGAAACAGATAATGAAAGTGAGGAGTCATATATGATCAACACGGGACCCGGTAGCGGAAGGGATAACCCGGTTAGGCCGAGGCCTATAAATGACGAACGCTCATGGCGGGAAAATTTCGAAGGTCGCGTCTGGAATGCGATCGATGAAATAAGGCACCAAGTTGAAAATAATAGAAGAGAGGTGTCTGAACAATGGGAAGTGATGCAGGATATCAAGACGCAACACAATGAAATCATGGTAATGATTGAAAACCTGCAAACCGCAATCTATAATTCCGAGCTGCTCAAGGAAGTGACGAGCGAACCCCGTTCCGGGACCCCCGAAAGACAAGCACCCGATGGCGGCAAACGGGTAATTGTAATAGTAGATGAATCAAAGGGGGAAGAAACGAAAGCTAAGCAGCCGACCGTCATGCAAACTCTCAAGGTCAAAAAGAGTAAACCATACTCTTTTCTGAAAAATAAAACAGCTCGGATATTTGAGCAGGCCCTAAAGAACGGATTAACACTTCCCGTCTGTAAAAGACCCGCAGACATAGAAAGAGCCGGCGAAGGCGAATTCTG
This sequence comes from Schoenoplectus triqueter, assembly GCA_964058805.1. Lineage (NCBI taxonomy): Eukaryota > Viridiplantae > Streptophyta > Magnoliopsida > Poales > Cyperaceae > Schoenoplectus > Schoenoplectus triqueter. The sequence continues at coordinate 32,689 of CAXKVV010000471.1, forward strand.
CCCTTATCATCGCATACTGGGCCATACAATTGAAGAATGCTGGGTATTCAAAGACCTCATAGAAGAAGGGCATAGAAATGGGACGATCCAACTCCCGAAGAGCTTTCAACAAGACCCAGCTCCGCACAACTCGAATAGCAAAGGCAAAGGGGTTGCTTATACGATCTCGCACACTCCCGTACCTAGCAAACCTAAGGTTGCGAGACGTAAGCCTATCAAAGAAATCTACCGCTCCAACTCAGTCATGAATATTGAGATAGAAGAAGAGATGGCAGCGCTAGAAATTACTGTGGTTCTTGAAAGGCATTTTAAAGACCTCATACCAAGGGAAGTGAACCACATCCAAACCCTGAAGACCTTTGTTGTGCCGGCAAAGGTAGAGCGCCTCAAAGGGAAAACTATCATCCACAAGGCTATAATTTTCTATCAGAGCGATTCAACCCAGTCTCTGAAGAACCCTGATCACAACACTTGGAAGAAGTGGGTGATAGAACAAGAATCGGAGAATGCAACGAGCAGTAACGCTGCATCTCATCCCTTTGGAAAGGAGCTGTATAAACTGGCAAAAAGGGCGAAATGTCTGAGAGACATATCCAAGGCCGAGGCCAAGCGCTTCGATGAACTCTGGAATGGCGGCCAGAATAAGGTCCTGGGCCTGGATGGTAAAATAAAATACACCCGGGGGCTAGGGTATAACTGCGATGACGCAGCATGTTTTGAGGGGTCTCTCAACGAGTACCGTATGAAAGAAAGCTGTTGCATGACTTCTGTTGAAATGCCGGATAATGAAACAAAAGAGGACAATACCCCGGTCCTGAAAAATGCTTTGAAACAGCTAGAAAAGGAGCCTAATACGGTCGATGAGTTAGCTGAAATTAATTTGGGGACAGAAGAAGACCCACGACCAACTTTCATAAGCACGTCGTTACCAAAGGAGGTGGCTGACAGGTTGAAGACATTCCTTAAAAACTATATGGACTGCTTCGCTTGGAGTTATAAAGAAATGCCTGGATTAGATCCCAACGTGGCGGTTCATTACTTGAAAATTGATCCAACCTTCAAGCCGATTAAACAAGCACCAAGGCGAATGAGAATAGAACTCGAAGAAAAGGTCGTGGAAGAGACAAAGAAACTCATCGAAGCCGGTTTCATACGGGAAGAAGAGACGCCAGAATGGGTGGCTAGCATTGTCCCGGTTAAGAAGAAAAATGGACAAATCCGCATTTGCGTGGACTTTCGGGACTTGAACAAGGCGTGTCCTAAAGATGATTTCCCGCTCCCAGTAACCGAAATCATAATTGACCATACATCCTCCTATGAAGTCTTCTCCTTCATGGACGGTTATGCGGGCTATAATCAAATTAAAATGGCGCCAGAAGATGAGAGGCATACGGCATTCCGCACGCCGATTGGCATATATTGTTACAAAGTCATGCCGTTTGGGCTCAAAAATGCGGGAGCCACCTACCAACGGGCGATGACGAAGATATTCGATGATCTAATCCATAGGATAGTTGAGTGCTATGTGGACGATTTAGTCATCAAGGCCATGTCATATGAAGAACACCTTCAATATATTGAGGTCGTTTTCAACCGCCTAAGAGAACATGCGCTCAAATTAAACCCGTTGAAATGCGCATTCATGGTATCATCCGGTAAATTTCTGGGGTTTGTAGTACGCCACAGGGGAATTGAAATAGACCCGGGCAAGATCAAAGCAATCACTGAACTATCCCCGCCGAAGAATTTAAAACAGTTGCGATCTTTGCAAGGGCAATTGGCGTACATTAGGCGGTTCATAGCCAATCTATCGGGTAAAATCCAACCCTTCACCCGGCTGACTAAGAAGAATATCCCGTTTAAGTGGGATGGCGAGTGCCAGCGAGCCTTTGAAGAAATCAAGGCATATCTGCTCAACCCTCCAGTATTAGCGGCGCCTATACCCGGGAAGGAACTCATTCTATATACGACCGCCCTAGATGGATCCTTGGGAGCCCTATTGGCCCAAGAAAACCAGGATGGTAATCAAAATGCGCTATATTACCTAAGTCGCATGATGGTAGGGGCAGAACACGGGTATTCACCGATTGAGAAGCATTGCCTAGCCTTAATCTTCGCGGTGAAGAAATTGAGGCACTACATGCTAGCCCACAAAATCATTTTAATATCCAAGGTGGACCCTCTTAAATATCTGATGACTCGGCCAATGCTGACGGGGAGGCTGGCCAAATGGGCTATCATCCTCACTGAATTCGACATCACCTATACACCGCAAAAGGCGATAAAGGGGCAGGCGCTAGCAGATTTCCTGGCTGCACACCCGATTCAAGATGACTCCCCATTAAAATGTGACTTCCCTGATGAAGAGTCTCTACATGTTGAAGAAGGAAGTCCTATATGGGAGATGTACTTTGATGGTGCTTCTTCAATCAAGCCGATCGCGGGCCCGGGAGTCCCAACTGTGCGAGCTGGCGCAGGACTAGTCTTCGTAACCCCAGAAGGCGGGATAATACGACATTCTCTAGCTTTAACTGAACCATGTACAAATAATGAAGCAGAGTATGAGGCACTCATCGCCGGACTAGAGCTATCACTGGAGCTGGAAATCAAGGCTGTGCGCATCTTTGGGGATTCACAGCTGATAATAAATCAAATAATCGGCGAATACAAGGTCTTAAAGCCGGAACTAATACAATATCACCAGAAGGCCATGGAATTAATGAAGAAAATCCCATACGTGTCCATCGAGAAGGTCACGAGGGCTGTGAATGGTGAAGCAGATGCGTTGGCCAAACTCGCCAAAGAACTGGGTGAACCAACAGAGCCAGAAATCCACATCATCGTCCGCAATAGAAGGCCATTATCATTGTGTCAAATAACAGATGATGCGAGTAATGAAAATGCTGGGTTAGAAAGAGTAGAATGCCAAGAAGCAATGATAACTGAAGACGATGATTGGAGACAGCCGTTCATCGAATATTTTCGGCATGGTACCCTCCCCAAAGATAAAAGAATCGCTGATCAACTAAGAAAACGGGTACTACGGTATGCGTATGTGGGCAACACGTTATACCGTAGGTCTTATGATCAGTTATGGTTAAGGTGTGTATCAGGGCCTGAAGCCGGGCAGGTTATGAAAGAAGTTCATTCCGGGCTATGCGGAGCACATCAGTCTGGGCCGAAAATGAAGTTGAAGATCAAGCGAATGGGGTATTATTGGCCCACGATGGTGGCTGATTGTGAAGAGCATGCAAAGAAGTGCCGCATGTGCCAGATACATGGCCCTTTTATACATCAAGCGCCAAACCCGTTGCACCCCACGGTAGCATCCTGGCCATTTAATATGTGGGGCACAGACATAGTGGGGCCCATAGACCCTCCGACGTCGAGAGGTCACCGGTTCATCCTGGCGGCGAC
>CAXKVV010000472.1:0-31306 GCA_964058805.1 Schoenoplectus triqueter
AGAAGTATGAGAGTAATAAACTCGAACTCATATAGACCTAATAGATCTATCTCCGATGAAGAAGATAATTATACTGAAGATTTTGAAGCTTTAGCAGAAGCTGAACGAGAGAATCAAAGACAGAGAGAGAGAGAGTTTCTTAGGAAAATCTTATGTAATCACCCAAACCCCAGTTATAAATAAATACAAGTTTTTCTCCGAGTTTATCCAAGTTTTTATGAGTGTTCAATAGTTTCTTACAAGTTTGTTAAAGTTTTCATGAGTGTTCAATCTAAGTCCGAAAATAGAAAAACAAGAAAACCAAGAAATCAAGAAGACCAATCCCCAAGAAGAGAAGCAGCCTGGAGCACCAAGGTGGACTGGCCAAGGAGAGCAGAAGTCCCAAGTGTTGGCATTAGCTTATCTTCAGCCGGAAAGGTAATCTTTATTTCAAAAGGTTTTTAATTTGTTTTTAAATGGAAGATAAATACATCACAGATAATATAGTAGAACACGAAATTGATCAACTTTTTCAAATCAGTACAAAATTATTAGATAACAATCTATACGAACAAGTGATCATTGTACTAGCATAGTATTTTTATTAATCTGTGGATCTAGTGGATTTTGGCTGCAAATACTATCTAGTAATATGATCACTTGTTCGTATAGATTGTTATCTAATAATTTTGTACTGATTTGAAAAAGTTGATCAATTATCTCCCCCCGTAAAACTTGTGCTTGATTATAAATTTTTTTTCTAATTAATACACTGGGTTGATTGGTTTGATATGGACATCGAAGTCTTACTTCATCTAAACTCTGTATAAACGGTTGATATAACTTAAGAAAATTGTTTCCAAGTATCATTTTTAAACCAGTATCTTGTTGATATAAACTAGGTAATGGAAATCTTTTCTTTTCAATTAATAATGTTAAATTTACTGCTTTCTTTGTAATTTGCATTTTTCTTTTGGCGGAATGCTCTGATACCACTTTTGGTTAATGCGGAATGCTCTGATACCACTTTTTGTTGCGGAATGCTTCTGACATATTTTTTAACTTTTGGTTAATGCGGAATGCTCTGATACCACTTTTGGTTAATGCGGAATGCTCTGATACCACTTTTGGTTAATGCGGAATGCTCTGATACCACTTTTTGTTGCGGAATGCTTCTGACATATTTTTTAACTTTTGGTTAATGCGGAATGCTCTGATACCACTTTTGGTTAATGCGGAATGCTCTGATACCACTTTTGGTTAATGCGGAATGCTCTGATACCACTTTTTGTTGCGGAATGCTTCTGACATATTTTTTAACTTTTGGTTAATGCGGAATGCTCTGACGCTGGTTGCGTGCTTGTTCTCCTTGAATTGTGAACATGGCTTTGTTAAGCGTGTTTCCTAGGATGGTTACTAGGCTCGTGTTTCCTTAGGCTCTAAATCTTCCTCAGAAATTCGTCTACTTGGCTAGGAATTCGTCTACTTGGCTTTGAATTTTCCTCAGGAATTCGTCTACTTGGCTTTGATACCACTTTTGGTTAATGCGGAATGCTCTGATACCACTTTTGGTTAATGCGGATTTTTTGTTTAATGCGGAATTCTTTTAAAACTTGTATTTCTTTAAAAGCTTTTGAAAACTTTTAATAAAGTTTTTTCTTCACAATTGTTCTAATTCCTAATTCTTTACTAATTTTCAAAATAGTAATTGACCTCTTTAAAAGATTTTTGTTTTATTAGTTCTGTTTGAAAACTCAATGTTCTAAAATCATTTATTTTTTTCAACTGGTTTTTTTGATCAAGTATATCAAATATATTTTTAAATCATTTATCTTATTCAACGTTTACCTAATATGACATCTACTGAATATGTTTTCCGATGATATAATTTGTCTTTCATATCTTATCCCTAGAATAATGGAAACCTTTTTCTAAAACTTTGTTTAGCAATTCTTTTTCTAACTGGAATTCTAGATGATCTAGAAAATCTATTTCTAACAAGATTTCTTTAGATAACTTTTGGCTATCTAAATCGTTCTACACGTTATTAAATTCTTTCGTCTTATTTATTATTAAATCCTGACTTAAAAATTGGTTTGATAATTTTGTTCCTTAATTTAAATTCAAAGATATAACATCTCAATCAAGAAAACGTACCTGTTTTTCTTGTTGTTCTTGATGCGCCTCTGGCTTCGTTTGGTTTTCTTCGGCGTCTCTTGGTCGGCGATTCTGTTCCTTCTGGCTAGCTTCTTCTGGCTATTCGTTGGTGACTTCTTCGGCGACTTTTTGCTCCGAACAGGGGCTTCTGGTTTTAGCCTTCGTCGGCTCTTGATCTTCTATTTCCTGTTTCAACTTAGTTCAAATAATAATTCAACCTATATTTAAACCCTGGACTCAAAGTAATTCAAATTGAATTCTTTATTCAACTCGGATGGGAAATCTTTTTACAGATTTGCCATACAACTATTACAATTCTCATGACTTGGACTTTCTAATGTTGTTCTAACATTTTTCCTAGACTCTAACTCTGTGAGGTTGTGTCCTCATATTTCTTTCTGACTACTCTATTTTAAACTCTTGCTCTAGACTCTTGAATTTCACTCTAGACTCTAGTAATTCAAGCTATGATGGGCTTGAACTATTATACTCGACTCTTTACTCTTAGTGATCATCTTCACTAAGAGGATCAGGGTGACTTCTCAAGCTAGGCTTGAGTGAGTCTAAAACCCGATGGTTTCTCTCGAATGAGAGTGTTTCCTTATATAGGCAAAGATAGCATCTTCATTTGAGTGCTTTCAGTGCCCTTACATCATTATTCACTAATTCTTAACTTCGTTCCGAAGTCTTCGTCTTTGCTGTCGTTATCTCGGCTTTATTCTCCATTATTTTGTTGCTTTATCTGAATGCTCTTGCTTTTTCCTTTCCACTTGTGTAGTGGCTGCTTTTTTCTTTATTCGGTGGTCCGCCTTTATTCTCCACTAGGCATCTTCTGTGGATAGCTTCCACTTTTTCTTTCACTTTATTTGGTGAATTATCTTTATTTTCCACTTGAGTCTTCTTCTGTTCGAAGTTTCTTCTTTTGATGTCGTCATCTTGTCCTTATTCGCTTGCTTAGCTTCAACGCTTCTTGTCTTTATTCTTTAACGCCTTGTTGGCGTATTCTTGGCCTTCCACTCGGATTTCTTCTGTTCGAAGGTTTCGTAGTGGTTGCTTTTTACAATCTTTTCTCGAATTTTCGAATTTTTGCCAAATTCTCCCCCCCCTCGAAAAGGATAGAATTCTACTTATTCTTTGTTGCGTGTCTTCGCATGTGCTCATCTATTGTCTAGTTCAGTTTATTTCCTGGATTTGCTCTTCAAACATAACTTTGTTATGTTTATCTTCATCTGCTCGACCATAGTAGTCTTCGTTCGATGGCATGATAACCCGTATTTTGTTATGTTTATCTTCATCTGCTCGACCATAGTAGTCTTCGTTCGATGGCATGATAACCCGTATTCACTCATTTTGATGGGTGTGTTCTCTCAAATTTTTGTGGACTAAATTCTAAGACAATCTCACTGTGTAGTGTGATAAACTCATATTAAAAAGTTTTAAAACTTAATAATATTTGTTCGTGCTAGATTTCGTAGCTTGAATCTACAAGACCTTTGTTCAATAAACTGTGAAGTTTATTTTGAATCGGATTTTGTCAATCAGAAGGTTTTTAATTTCTGAGACTCTTATCAATCTGATTTTTATCAGAGATTCTGCTTCATTCCTTTATGTAGAATATTAGGATTCTACATTTTTCTCTCTATGAAACATTGGGATTTCATAGCTGTTTTTATTGGAATATTGGGATTCCAATACTTATATCTTTGTAGACTTATTAGATTTCTTAAAGATAATCTAATGTTTAGACAGGAATTCTGGTATTCCTTGTATCATGGTGGATCTGTAGAAAAGGAACGCTGTTATTCCTTTTGTATGTAGATTTGTGGAAGTGGAAATTCTTCTCAAATTTTTCTCTCTTCATTCCTGGTGGAATGTTCTTACTCAATTCTCTCAATTTACATTTCTTGGTGGAATGCTCTCTCTGTGGTATTCTAAGGACTTCCAAAGAACTTTACATTATTATTCAGAGTGAATAATATGCATTGTGACATGTGTTTGTGGCAACTAAGGCCTCAGTGTTTGTATTGTGACTCGGAGTACAGACAGGGCAGTCATGTACTAGTTCGTCTTTTGTTCCTGCAAAAATTATAACAATTTGCATTTTTCTAACTTCTTCATGTGCATATTCTGCATCAGTTGTTAGAAAATATCATTGTCCTTTTAAATATTTTTCCATACCTTGTTCATACCTTGTGTAGTATTCTTCTAGTCATTCTCCTGTGAGGATTGATTCTTTTTCGCTGCAACTTCCTGAATCTTCTTTATTGTTAATACTAACAATAGTTTTTCCTTTAATATTGAGTGGATGTTTATTTGTATGTTCAATATTGATTTCACCTGTTACCTTGCTTTGTGGGCATTGGGTAGCATAATGACCTGTTTCTTTGCATTTCCAACATATGCAATTCTTTTTACCTCTCGGACACTTTTTACTTCTTTTTCTATAGAAGCGTTTAAATTCTAATCCTATTTGTTTTTCAATTTCATTTAAATAGTTTCTTTTTGATTCAATTGATGTAATATCTTTATTTTCGATATTGGGTATGGACAACCATTGTCGAAGAATTCCTTCAGTTGTATATTTTACATAATGTGCAAATCTATACAACTTCATGTTCCTAGTTTGCTCACTAGACGTTATGCAGTTCTCAATAGTTTTTCTCCATTGTTTAATATCTTCTTTTAGATTGAAAACACAATCTATATTTAACAACTTATCTTGTTTAGAACCTTGGTCATATTTATCCTGTATTAAAGGACTTTGAATTTCTTCTTTTTCACTAGGACTTGTATCCATTAGACTCATTTTTTCTAAACCATTTATTAATTGGTTTATATCAAACTCTGTAACTTTTTGAGCGTAGAGATTACTCTCTTCACTGTCAAAGTCGACTTCTTCTATACGAATATAATCTTCGTGTTTATAACCATTTAATTGATTCTTAATTTTTTCCATTAACTTAGACTCTAATATGATTCGTGTCGATTTAAATATAATTCATACCTTTTTGAAGCCTTTCCTCTATCTAATCCTTCGATCTTCTTGGCTGCTAATCTTTTGATCGTCTTGGCTGCTAATTTTCTTCCTTGAAGTTGTCTTTTCGAGGTCTTCTCGGCTTTTATAGATTGTTACCTTACTGACTAAGTAATCAGTCTTTTCCTTTTTCTTTTAAAAACCTAATATCTGAGATATTTTCTCAAATAACCTCCTAGATTCTTTTATTACCAGAATAGGTAATCTTCAAACTTATTTATTTCAAACTACTTGTTTTTCAAATATCTTTTTAGGATATTCTAATCTTGCGACTGGGTCTTAATAGTTTTCAACTATCATTCTAGTATCTCGCTTATCAAACTGAACACAGTTTTTCTATAGGAAAATGATTTCTTATTTCCTATCGTTTAAACTTAATACTTATCAAAGCGCTTGTATTGTTTATTCAATAATTATTACCTTCAATACTACAGTAAAACAACTTAATACACTGTAATATAGTTTTTCGAAAACCAAAACACTTGTTCAAAACTTGTTGAAATATCTCCCCCTGGAAGAAATAAATATCAAAACATTTTGGTTGATTTGTCAGGTATTGATATCTCAATATATTAAAACCTTGTGAAAACAGTTATCTATCTGTTAGCTTTGTTTAAAGCTTCCTAATTTCCTTCGTGATCTTCATTACTTTCTGATCTATTTGGACTAATTCTCTAGGATGTTGTTGTGTCTTTTTATTTCTAAAAGGCTTACCTATTCATTTTCTATTAACTTTGGCAAGAAGTTCTTGTAACTCTTTTTACTATATCTCATACTATTAATCGTTCTATTATAAAGAAATTGTTACTGTAATATGGATCATATATTACCGTTATTATCTCCTCTATTTTCAGAATTCTAAAGGTAATCCTGTTTGCTTGGTATGTTAACAACTCAGTTGTTCCAATTTTAACATCTAAGATTGGTGTTATTGGACATTTGTGAAACTCGTGAAACTCGTGAAATCGATTAGTTACTTATTGTTCTCATAAAATCTTTTAACTTTGTATTATATTGACAATTGCAAATAATTTACTCATTAACACATTATTAGCTAATGGTCTGTTCCCTGTTTTGTAAACCATTTAAGAAATTTCTACATTTGACTTCTTATTTGTGCACATATCTAAAGACATTTTTGCAAATGCTTTTGAAATTTATGTCTTTTGATATAGTAGAAAAATCTCTAGAATATCAATTTCTGTTGGTCCTTTTAAAATGGAACTTGGATCAAAAATTCTTTAGTGAATTTTGTTACGTATCTCTATTGATAAAACCTACCGATCTTTGGCCTATTCTAGTTTTCCTTCTTAATTGCTAATGAATTTAGAGATCTTTAATTCTTGTATTGTTCACAGTTTTAATGCTTTAACCTTGGTTAATTGAAATCAAAAGTCTCTGAGTTGTACCTGTCATGCTGACTTTCTTCTGTCATGCTGACTTTCTTCTGAATTTCACCTTTGATGCTTCTTCAGATGTGTTGGTCTTGGCATACTCCGGATTCAAGTTTGTTTCTGTCATCTTCTTTAGCTCGTTTGTTCTTTTCTTGGTGTGACTTTTCAAAGTCGTTTCACCATCTCTTGGGTTCTTGTACTCGAACTAATTTCTAGATTCTAGCTTTGTAGTCGTTTATACTAAATTCAATTGCAATAGAGTTCTCTAAGAACCTTATTTCTATTTCCTTAATTTTATCAGTTATATCTTCCTTGAAATCTAAAATTTTTTATAACTGCTAAAATTTTTCTGAAATCTAATTTTTCTTGAAATTTTCCGAAATCTCCCCCTTCAAAGGAGTGACTGCTTTTACCCTTTTAGTGTAAAATCTTCAAACAATTTTATGAGCTTGTTAACTTTACTCATGATTAAATCGTTTATTTGATCTAACGTTGTACTAATCTAGATTTACTCGCTGTTTCAAGTCTTCGATCATCATTCGTTTTTGTCGGATACTTATTTCTAAATCTTCAACATGTTTCCTTCTATGTTCAGCTGTTCTCTCAAGATATTGTAATCTTGATTTTGCTTCTTTATCTATAGAAAGATGGACTTAATCCTACTAGTTTGGTCATTTCTCGGTCAATATATCCAATTTATGTTTTTCTTTTAATCTTTGATCTTGATAACCCCGATTAACTTGGTTATTTTTCTCTGTTAATGATACCTCAGTAGTTATTACCAGTTTTGATCTAATTAAATCGCTATTATCAAAGTGTTCCTTCAATACTCTCTAACTCTTTGTTGGATCTAACTCTCTGTTAAATTCTCTTCTTCATTCGAAAAACGATCTATATTCCTTTCTTACTAAAATTATTTTCTTTTTAAGAAAGTCTTTTGATCAAAATAAGGGTTGTAAGAACTCTTTGTTGAAACTTTAAGATAAAATTTGATCGATAGAAAGATACCTTCATAGTTTTGCTTCCTCCTCGCTTTTCTCACGTTATCGCCCTTCTTGTATATTGGTTTATGCCCTTATTCCCGAGTTGGACACTGTAGCGAGTGCTGAAGAAAAACCCGACTTACTCTGTTGCGGATAATAATCCCAAAAGGGAAAACACACCTACAGGCCTTCTCCTTCATGCAGACTTCCCCAATATATAATCCAGACTTTGGTGATCAAGCTCAAATTTATCGCAAAACCATTAGCTAACTTTTTCTCAATCTTTTTTATCTTAACCTTTCTTTGAGTTTCTTACGGTTTTCATGTTTTTATATGTTTCAAAGATTATTGGAATATTTATTCATTCATTCATTCGAAACTAAATCTTACCGTTACTTTTAGGTTTGGATATGCCTTCTTCTACTTGAAATTTAAGGATTTAAAGATAAATCTTATTGATGTCTTAACTTTTGTTTTTCTTGGTTCTGAGTGATGTGCTTCTCTCAGGATTTGTTTACTGACTTTAATTTTTTCTAACTAAACTCTGCTAGATACTTTTCCTTTGTTAACTAGATTATTTATCGTGCTATGCCCTAAATCGTTCACTAGGTTCTAACTTCTATACTTCTGAAGTTTTCTTCTTCAGGACTGCTTCAGGACTTACTAGTCTCTGGTTGACTCTTTAATCTTCTCATAGGGTTGCTTCAACTACTTCCCTAAGAGGATCGGGTTTTAGACTCACTCAAGCCTAGCTTGAGAAGTCACCCTGATCCTCTTAGTGAAGATGATCACTAAGAGTAAAGAGTCGAGTATAGTAGTTCAAGCCCATCATAGCTTGAATTACTAGAGTCTAGAGTGAAATTCAAGAGTCTAGAGCAAGAGTTTAAAATAGAGTAGTCAGAAAGAAATATGAGGACACAAGCTCACAGAGAGAGAGAGTTTCTTAAGAAAAATCTTATGTAATCGCCCAAACCCCAGTTATAAATAAATACAAGTTTTTCTCCGAGTTTATCCAAGTTTTCATGAGTGTTCAATTTAAGTCCGAAAATAGAAAAACAAGAAAACCAAGAAATCAAGAAGACCAATCCTCAAGAAGAGAAGCAGCCTGGAGCACCAAGGTGGACTGGCCAAGGAGAGCAGAAGTCCCAAGTGTTGGCATTAGCTTATCTTCAACCGGAAAGGTAATCTTTATTTCAAAAGGTTTTTAATTTGTTTTTAAATGGAAGATAAATACATCACAGATAATATAGTAGAACACGAAGAAATCGAAGGAAACTATTTAGTAGACGTATTACTAGATAAATCATTGATTACGAAAGTAAAAAACAACGGTGAATTAGACATATCATCATTAGAAGGAGTCAATAAAAGTATATTTGATATACTAAATAGAAAAAATATAGTTATCTATGGAGTAACACAAGCCGAACAAAATATTAAGATAGAAGAAGCTAATTTTAGACATGAAGCGCCAATAGTCCAGTTAAAACAAATAGAAGATAGACTAGCAAAGATAAAAGAGGATGTAAGAAAGAAGATTGGATATTTACACATAAACACAGTACAAATATTAATTAAATCAACGTTTAGAGAAGGAATTTCCACACCTATAGATATAATAGTCGAAGATAATAGAATCATGAATGAAGACGATGCAAAATTAGGAGAAATTCAAGGAGATCTAGGATATGGTATAATAAAGTTTTGTGTAACATTACAATATCCAATTCCACTAACGACTAGAAAACTTAATAATTGTATTGCAATTAGATGTAATTTCAAAAATAGAAAATTAATGGAAAAAGGAGATATTCCACTAGTAATATGTGTTAAAGTAGCTTATGCATTAAGTAATTCTTGTCTATCTATAAAATACAAAGAACAAGATAGGATATATACAGATAAATTATTTAATGAAACTAGTACAATGATTAAGCCTGATAATATTCAAAGAAGGTTTTTACAAGGTCATCAACGAAGATTATTAGAAGCCGAACCGGCAAGATTTGAACGATTAACTCCAGGTATTAGACAACGCCCAGTAAAAAATATTTTACCACCTGTAGAATCAGAAAATAAATTAACGTTACCTATAACCGAAGCTAGTTTAAATGAAGCATCATCAAGTAATAACTCTTTTAAGAAAGAAGATGATGAAACTAAACAATTAGTAAAAATGGACGATCAAATAAACAATTTAAAACAGACGATAGAAAAGATTGATAGAAAAATATAACAATGAGAGACAAAAGAAAATGTTTATTCCGCGATCAAGAAATAGAGCAGTCCGCCCCAAAAATGGAAAGTTGATCAATTATCTCCCCCCGTAAAACTTGTGCTTGATTATAAATTTTCGTTCTAATTAATACACTGGGTTGATTAGTTTGATATGGACATCGAAGTCTCACTTCATCTAAACTCTGTATAAACGGTTGGTATAACTTAAGAAAATTGTTTCCAAGTATCATTTTTAAACCAGTATCTTGTTGATATAAACTAGGTAATGGAAATCTTTTCTTTTCAATTAATAATGTTAAATTTACTGCTTTCTTTGTAATTTGCATTATTTTATTATTAGCAATTCTTACTCCTATTGGTTGTTTCATAGTTTTCCAAAAACTTTTAGGTAGGACATTTTCATTAGCTAAACATATTGTTGCACCTGTATCTACATATGCATAAATTTCCTTATTTCCTATAGTGACTTTTATAAACGTACTATTCCTATTCATCGTCTGTGTCTATATTAGATTCGGATTCTGTACCTGTTTCTGTTTCAGTTTCGCTGACTAACTCATAACAATCGAAATCCATGATTTCTCCTTCGGTGAACTCTTCTTCTATTGGTTCATATCCTATGGCATATATTGCTTTAAGTTTCTCATCCTTTTTATTCTTTGTTTGTGGACATTCATTGGCATAATGACCAATCTCTTGACATTTCCAACATCTACAATTTTTCTTTCCTCTTGGACATGATTTGTTCACATTTTTCTTTCTGTAAAATTTTCTATAATTTTTCTTCCAGGGTTTTTTATAGGTATTTAATTTTCTGAATTTTCTGTACCTATATCGTTTTGGTCTTCTATAGTGTTTCTTATAACTCCTATGTCTTCTGGAATGTTTACAACCATATTTTTGAGCTATTTCTGGTAAAATATCACAACAGTTCGTCATTCTTCCTACTATTTTTTGTTCATTTATTTTATAACATATCTTTTTCCTATATTCTATAGCGTATGCTTCAACTGATCCTAATGTTTGTATCTTTTCGTTTTCTTCTAATCTTTTGAGAACAAATTGTCTCATTCCTAATGGCAATTTTGATTTGACAATTTCTAATAAAGGTTTAGTATCCTTTAATCTGTAGTAATATTCTCTGACTTGACAAAAGAAATTTTCTATGTAACATGGGTCACATAGTTCCATATTGGACAGTACTGTCATTACTTCTGTTGTATCATCGTAATACCTATGTTCTTTATTTGTTCCACAAAATTCTAATAATAATTCCGTTGCACAATATTCTAGTAATTCATTCTTCGGACCAATTTCTATTGACTTGGCATCTAAATTTGAGGTTATAGGGAAGTTATGAAACCAATTAGCTACACAACCTTTTGTATTATATTTTATGTAAATATAAAAGTCTTCTAGTGTCATTTTTGCAAATCGTGTGTCTTGCATTGCAACTTGTAGTTTGTAATAATTTACCCATTCTAAGATATTTCCTCTCATTTCTGTTGTACAGTCTAAGTCTAGGACTCCATTTATTATATTTTTATCTTTAGGCTTATATTTCTCGGGTATATTATTTTCGAACCATCTACCATTACTTCGATAATATCCTTGTCTATATCCATAAGGAGTTTCATTTGAATAGTTTTTACTAGTTTTAGGTGGATCTATATGCATTGGATGTGGACTGTTTGGATTTGGCGTATGTGGAATTATTGCTCTATTATCGTCATCTCCTACGTGAGCATAAGGATTATCTTCTTCGCTATCGTAGTCAAAATCGTTATCTTCTACTCGTACATAATCTTCATGGTTATCTTCGTAGATTTCATTTTCGTTAAAATCGTTAAAATCGTCGTTATTTGTATTTGAACTCTCCCCCTTGAAAGAAGTGATTGGCATTATATTTTCTGGAGTGATTGTTTTTAAATCTTCAAAAACTTTAATTAGACGTTCTATTTCACTCATTTAACATACGAATAATTAGATCAGTAAGCTGAGTAGATATCTCATTAATCTCACTATCTAATTCTGATATTCGTTGTCGTTTTTCATCAGCACGTTGTCTTAAATCTTCGATAGTCATCTGGCTTTGCATAATACTAATCCTTAAATCTTCCATACGTTTTTCTCGTTGTTCGGTGGTTATTTCCAATTGTCTTAATCGCTCTATTTTTTCTCTATCCATAGAATGGTGGGTGAAGTTGTGTTGTTCTTAATGTTTCTGGGTTGAGCAATATATCCAATTTATTCTGAATTTC
The DNA here is from genome assembly GCA_964058805.1 of Schoenoplectus triqueter. Taxonomy (NCBI): domain Eukaryota; kingdom Viridiplantae; phylum Streptophyta; class Magnoliopsida; order Poales; family Cyperaceae; genus Schoenoplectus; species Schoenoplectus triqueter. The sequence goes on from CAXKVV010000472.1 coordinate 12,047, forward strand.
TATCATGCGCTGTTCTTGTTGTTCACTTATTATCCTAATTTGTCCAACTATTCTATTAATGACTTCTATTAATTCGTTTATTTTATCTGTTAATGATACTTCTGACATTACCAATTCTCCATACGATTATCTATTGCTTCAGCTAAATCGCTATTGGTCTCGTATTCTTCTCCATAGGGATATCGTCGATTATACTCCTCTTCTTCTCTTAATCTTTGATTCTCTCGTTCAGCTTCTGCTAAAGCTTCAAAATCTTCAGTATAATTATCTTCTTCATCGGAGATAGATCTATTAGGTCTATATGAGTTCGAGTTTATTACTCTCATACTTCTAACTTGAGTTGTCAAATTCTCAATTCTAATGTCCATAACTTCGTCTAGGGTTTCTCTTAATTCTTCTTTTATATCGAAAAAGAATCTTGTTATACTATTCAATTCGCTGGTTAAATGTTCTATTCTAACCTCTATACTGGCTATTAAACTTTCTAACCGTTCTAATCGCTCCATGTGGGATCTTCAAAACAATATAATTCTATCTCTTTTAACTTGTTATCCAGTATATTTAATAGGTGAGTTCATAATTGTCCTTCATTTAGGAAAGATTCATCATTTAGTTCTTCTTCGATTCGTTCCCTTTCTTTTAATATTTTATTTTGTAGTCTGTCCATTTTATGATATAAATGAACCTGCTGGTTATCTACCATTTCGTTTAAATAAATTCCATCAGATCTAGGTTTATCTAAAATTAATTTTTCTAAATAGGTAACTGTATCAAAATCGAATATCTCGTCAAAACGTTTATTAAACTCTTCACTTTCTTCTTTAGTAAAACCAAATACGTCGTCTGTTGAACTGGTCGAGGGTCTTTCTCTATTTTTATAAAAACTTTCTGGTTTACCTCTAAGAATATTTTTTAACTTTCTAACTTTTAGTTTTGTTTGGTTAGGATGACCACTTGACTCTGCCATGGTTTTTTCCTCAAGACTGTTACTAGGCTCTGATACCACTTTTGGTTAATGCGGAATGCTCTGATACCACTTTTGGTTAATGCGGAATGCTCTGATACCACTTTTTGTTGCGGAATGCTTCTGACATATTTTTTAACTTTTGGTTAATGCGGAATGCTCTGATACCACTTTTGGTTAATGCGGAATTTTTGTTTAATGCGGAATTCTTTTAAAACTTGTATTTCTTTAAAAGCTTTTGAAAACTTTTAATAAAGTTTTTTCTTCACAATTGTTCTAATTCCTAATTCTTTACTAATTTTCAAAATAGTAATTGACCTCTTTAAAAGATTTTTGTTTTATTAGTTCTGTTTGAAAACTCAATGTTCTAAAATCATTTATTTTTTTCAACTGGTTTTTTTGATCAAGTATATCAAATATATTTTTAAATCATTTATCTTATTCAACGTTTACCTAATATGACATCTACTGAATATGTTTTCCGATGATATAATTTGTCTTTCATATCTTATCCCTAGAATAATGGAAACCTTTTTCTAAAACTTTGTTTAGCAATTCTTTTTCTAACTGGAATTCTAGATGATCTAGAAAATCTATTTCTAACAAGATTTCTTTAGATAACTTTTGGCTATCTAAATCGTTCTACACGTTATTAAATTCTTTCGTCTTATTTATTATTAAATCCTGACTTAAAAATTGGTTTGATAATTTTGTTCCTTAATTTAAATTCAAAGATATAACATCTCAATCAAGAAAACGTACCTGTTTTTCTTGTTGTTCTTGATGCGCCTCTGGCTTCGTTTGGTTTTCTTCGGCGTCTCTTGGTCGGCGATTCTGTTCCTTCTGGCTAGCTTCTTCTGGCTATTCGTTGGTGACTTCTTCGGCGACTTTTTGCTCCGAACAGGGGCTTCTGGTTTTAGCCTTCGTCGGCTCTTGATCTTCTATTTCCTGTTTCAACTTAGTTCAAATAATAATTCAACCTATATTTAAACCCTGGACTCAAAGTAATTCAAATTGAATTCTTTATTCAACTCGGATGGGAAATCTTTTTACAGATTTGCCATACAACTATTACAATTCTCATGACTTGGACTTTCTAATGTTGTTCTAACATTTTTCCTAGACAAAAGAAAATGTTTATTCAGCCGGAAAGGTAATCTTTATTTCAAAAGGTTTTTAATTTGTTTTTAAATGGAAGATAAATACATCACAGATAATATAGTAGAACACGAAGAATTCGAAGGAAACTATTTAGTAGACGTATTACTAGATAAATCATTGATTACGAAAGTAAAAAACAACGGTGAATTAGACATATCATCATTAGAAGGAGTCAATAAAAGTATATTTGATATACTAAATAGAAAAAATATAGTTATCTATGGAGTAACACAAGCCGAACAAAATATTAAGATAGAAGAAGCTAATTTTAGACATGAAGCGCCAATAGTCCAGTTAAAACAAATAGAAGATAGACTAGCAAAGATAAAAGAGGATGTAAGAAAGAAGATTGGATATTTACACATAAACACAGTACAAATATTAATTAAATCAACGTTTAGAGAAGGAATTTCCACACCTATAGATATAATAGTCGAAGATAATAGAATCATGAATGAAGACGATGCAAAATTAGGAGAAATTCAAGGAGATCTAGGATATGGTATAATAAAGTTTTGTGTAACATTACAATATCCAATTCCACTAACGACTAGAAAACTTAATAATTGTATTGCAATTAGATGTAATTTCAAAAATAGAAAATTAATGGAAAAAGGAGATATTCCACTAGTAATATGTGTTAAAGTAGCTTATGCATTAAGTAATTCTTGTCTATCTATAAAATACAAGGAACAAGATAGGATATATACAGATAAATTATTTAATGAAACTAGTACAATGATTAAGCCTGATAATATTCAAAGAAGGTTTTTACAAGGTCATCAACGAAGACTATTAGAAGCCGAACCGGCAAGATTTGAACGATTAACTCCAGGTATTAGACAACGCCCAGTAAAAAATATTTTACCACCTGTAGAATCAGAAAATAAATTAACGTTACCTATAACCGAAGCTAGTTTAAATGAAGCATCATCAAGTAATAACTCTTTTAAGAAAGAAGATGATGAAACTAAACAATTAGTAAAAATGGACGATCAAATAAACAATTTAAAACAGACGATAGAAAAGATTGATAGAAAAATATAACAATGAGAGACAAAAGAAAATGTTTATTCCGCGATCAAGAAATAGAGCAGTCCGCCCCAAAAATGGTATCATCAAATATAAGCATCATCAAGTAATAAAATCGTCGTTATTTGTATTTCTTGATCGCGGAATAAACATTTTCTTTTGTCTCTCATTGTTATATTTTTCTATCAATCTTTTCTATCGTCTGTTTTAAATTGTTTATTTGATCGTCCATTTTTACTAATTGTTTAGTTTCATCATCTTTTTTCTTAAAAGAGTTATTACTTGATGATGCTTCATTTAAACTAGCTTCGGTTATAGGTAACGTTAATTTATTTTCTGATTCTACAGGTGGTAAAATATTTTTTACTGGGCGTTGTCTAATACCTGGAGTTAATCGTTCAAATCTTGCCGGTTCGGCTTCTAATAATCTTCGTTGATGACCTTGTAAAAACCTTCTTTGAATATTATCAGGCTTAATCATTGTACTAGTTTCATTAAATAATTTATCTGTATATATCCTATCTTGTTCTTTGTATTTTATAGATAGACAAGAATTACTTAATGCATAAGCTACTTTAACACATATTACTAGTGGAATATCTCCTTTTTCCATTAATTTTCTATTTTTGAAATTACATCTAATTGCAACACAATTATTAAGTTTTCTAGTCGTTAGTGGAATTGGATATTGTAATGTTACACAAAACTTTATTATACCATATCCTAGATCTCCTTGAATTTCTCCTAATTTTGCATCGTCTTCATTCATGATTCTATTATCTTCGACTATTATATCTATAGGTGTGGAAATTCCTTCTCTAAACGTTGATTTAATTAATATTTGTACTGTGTTTATGTGTAAATATCCAATCTTCTTTCTTACATCCTCTTTTATCTTTGCTAGTCTATCTTCTATTTGTTTTAACTGGACTATTGGCGCTTCATGTCTAAAATTAGCTTCTTCTATCTTAATATTTTGTTCGGCTTGTGTTACTCCATAGATAACTATATTTTTTCTATTTAGTATATCAAATATACTTTTATTGACTCCTTCTAATGATGATATGTCTAATTCACCGTTGTTTTTTACTTTCGTAATCAATGATTTATCTAGTAATACGTCTACTAAATAGTTTCCTTCGATTTCTTCGTGTTCTACTATATTATCTGTGATGTATTTATCTTCCATTTAAAAACAAATTAAAAACCTTTTGAAATAAAGATTACCTTTCCGGTTGAAGATAAGCTAATGCCAACACTTGGGACTTCTGCTCTCCTTGGCCAGTCCACCTTGGTGCTCCAGGCTGCTTCTCTTCTTGGGGATTGGTCTTCTTGATTTCTTGGTTTTCTTGTTTTTCTATTTTCGGACTTAAATTGAACACTCATGAAAACTTGGATAAACTCGGAGAAAAACTTGTATTTATTTATAACTGGGGTTTGGGCGATTACATAAGATTTTTCTTAAGAAACTCTCTCTCTCTGTGAGCTCCCCTCTATCTGGAGACTCCCCTCCCCTATTTATAATCTTAGATGGCTTATAAGCTACGCCATCATTCCACTCAACAAAGATAAAAAGCAAACCCACTAAAAAAGTAAACACACTGAAAAAGTAAACACACTAAAAAAAAGTAAACACACTAAAATTACAATAATTTACATAGTGGTTTGTGGGCCACTAACCCATCTTCCGCGGTCTCTTCTTTTTCTTTATTCTTTTGCTTCCTTGGGTGGATCTTCTTTCCTTAGTGCGGTTGGTTCTGTAGTCGGTGGTGTAGTTAGTGCTGTCTTTTCCTTTTCTTTGATACTTGATTCTTCATCTTTTTGATTCTTTTCTTCTTTTGTCGTTGTCGAATAGCAAATGCTGCATCTATGGTTGCCTCCATACTCTTGTTCCAATTTTTTGCATAACATTGTTTTCACTTCATTGCTATATGGAAATTCGTTGAGGACCATTTTATCAATGAAACTTTCGACTTGTGGGATATCTTCGGGTCTAAATCCTTTCGTACTCTGGGACACTATTAGGATATGATCTGTTTTTAGGTTTAAAAAACCATCCTGCTCTACTGCTTGATTAATAATTGCTACGTAATCATCAAAAAATGGGTTAATTCCTCCTACTTCATTGGACATCTCGAAGAATGGTAATTGTGGACTTGCAATTCTAAGTTTTCCTATAGTAATAGCTGGGACTCTAATTGTTCTGGTTATGGAATTTTCCCCCCCCCTCGGAGAACTCAGGGGTTGTACTTCGAAGAATAAAACTGCCTTCTCGATCATGTAAAACATATTTACTAAACTGGGAAATCACTCGTTGAACTTGTTGTGGAAAGTACTTAAAAATTCTTAAATCGGTAAATCGGACTTCTTTGAGGAGTCCGGCCTGGAATAGATTGTAGAGTCTTTGTGGATCTGTGCCTGCTGTTGCTACTGCTAAGGGTTTCTGTCCTAGGTAACTTGGGTAAATATAGGTTTTCTGGTCTTGCTCGGAATAGTTGACAAGAAAGTTGTATTCTTGCATGAATTCTAGGTAAGTTAGGGTATTGTGGTTCAAATCATTCATTCTGGTGTTTCTGGTGAAATCAGTGGATAGGGTTGCTGGTTTCAAAGCTTTTCTTAATGGGACTTGTGGTCTTAGGATGACTTCTGGTCTCGGCTGAGGTTTCTGTAATCTTTCTTTGTATGAACTAGCATTTCCAATCTCTAGCATTGGCATCTTTTGTTTCAAATGCTCCTGGTGTGCTTTAAACTGTAACTGAGCCTCTTCTTTGGTTGTAAAGCTCTTGTGTTTTTGCCTCGGGTCGAGCTTGGATTCTGCTTCAAGTTGGTTGTTGTAGATACCTTGATTCGGTCCTTCAAATATCACATAGAACCTCTCTTGTTGTGGATTTATGATTGCTTCGTATCGGTTGATCTCGGCTATTTTGGTTTGTATTTCCTTCTCGATGGTTTGCTTCTTGAGAATTAGGAGCTGAACCTCTTGCTTGAGTTTATCTACTTCTTCTTGAATCATTTTGTTAAGGTTGTTGCTCGCCATTCTCTTGTCAGAGTGTCTGCTACTGAATTGTTTTTTCCCTGTATGTGTAATGCAATGAAATTATATTGTTGTGCTTCTAGACTCCATCTTAAAAGCCTGCCTTGATTGTATTGGTTTTGGGTTCTGAATTTCACAAAATCTTTAGTGTAGGTTGAGTCTGTTTGGAATATGAAGGTAGTGGGTAGAAGGTCTATCTTGAATTTTTTGAGAGCATTTATGAGGGCTAGTGTTTCTTTTTCGTGGACGGTATAATTTATCTGGGCTTTTTTGAAAGTTCCTGAAACCCATTTGGAAAGTTTCAGTCCATTGGTGTGGAGTTTGTTTTGAAGGTAGGTTTTGACATCAGTCAACTTGTATTTCACTTGTATTTGCTTGTTTTTCATTTGTATTTGCTTGTTTTCCATTTGTATTTCTTTATCGTGAATCAAATTCTTGAATTCTTCATATGCATCTGGAATAGCTTGAAGGATTGCTCCCCAAGTATCCTTACTTGCATCAGTGTTCAAGATTAGTAAATCACGATTAGTTGCTTGGTATAATCTTGGAACATTCTTGCAAACTAATTTACAATTTTGTACTGCTGCTGTATCAGTTTCATCCCACTTCCATGGAACTTTCTCTGATATCTTTTCTTGTAAAATTTTTCTATGCTTTGCTAGATCTTTAATAAACCCTTTGTCTCCTAGGTAGTTCAAACATCCTAAAAACCTTTGAATTTGGTTCCTATCTGTTAACTGATCTGGGAAAGCATTTATCTTTTCTAGTAAATGTTCTTGTGGTTCTATATAACCTCCTTTTATAATTTTCATTCCTAAAAACTCAACATTTTCCTGTCCTATTTTACATTTTTCTTTTGACAGAATTAGACCTTTTTCTTTTAACTGTAACAATACTTTTCCTAACTTCACCAGGTGGTCTCTATAGTCTTCATTGGTAAAAATTAACACATCATCTATATATGCTAGACTACAATACTCTAGACTCTTTAGATTATTATCCATATATCTTTGATATATGCTTGGTGCTTGTTTTAGGCCAAATGGTAAAACTGTAAATTGATACTGTTTCTGAGGTGGACAACTAAATGCAGTTAAAGGTTTTGTATTATCATGTAATCTTAATTGCCAATATCCTGACTTAGCGTCTAATGTTGAAAACCATTTTGCATTCTTAATTTTTGAGAAAATATAATCTTGTCTTGGTAACTTATAAGCATCTCCCTTGGTAGTTTCATTCATTTTTTTATAATTAATTACCATCCTCCTTTTACCTCTTTTTTGTTCACTGTGATTGTTAACATAAAATGCTGGTGCACTATGTGGACTTTCACTGTCTTCTATTATACCTTTCTCTAGTAACTTTTGAGTTTCCTCCGTAAATTCTTTTACATCTTGTTCATTATAAGGTATCCTGTTTGGGACATTTACTTCTCTATTTGGATCTATAAGATGAATTTGTACTAGCATAGTATTTTTATTAATCTGTGGATCTAGTGGATTTTGGCTGCAAATACTATCTAGTAATATGATCACTTGTTCGTATAGATTGTTATCTAATAATTTTGTACTGATTTGAAAAAGTTGATCAATTATCTCCCCCCGTAAAACTTGTGCTTGATTATAAATTTTTGTTCTAATTAATACACTGGGTTGATTGGTTTGATATGGACATCGAAGTCTTACTTCATCTAAACTCTGTATAAACGGTTGATATAACTTAAGAAAATTGTTTCCAAGTATCATTTTTAAACCAGTATCTTGTTGATATAAACTAGGTAATGGAAATCTTTTCTTTTCAATTAATAATGTTAAATTTACTGCTTTCTTTGTAATTTGCATTATTTTATTATTAGCAATTCTTACTCCTATTGGTTGTTTCATAGTTTTCCAAAAACTTTTAGGTAGGACATTTTCATTAGCTAAACATATTGTTGCACCTGTATCTACATATGCATAAATTTCCTTATTTCCTATAGTGACTTTTATAAACGTACTATTCCTATTCATCGTCTGTGTCTATATTAGATTCGGATTCTGTACCTGTTTCTGTTTCAGTTTCGCTGACTAACTCATAACAATCGAAATCCATGATTTCTCCTTCGGTGAACTCTTCTTCTATTGGTTCATATCCTATGGCATATATTGCTTTAAGTTTCTCATCCTTTTTATTCTTTGTTTGTGGACATTCATTGGCATAATGACCAATCTCTTGACATTTCCAACATCTACAATTTTTCTTTCCTCTTGGACATGATTTGTTCACATTTTTCTTTCTGTAAAATTTTTTATAATTTTTCTTCCAGGGTTTTTTATAGGTATTTAATTTTCTGAATTTTCTGTACCTATATCGTTTTGGTCTTCTATAGTGTTTCTTATAACTCCTATGTCTTCTGGAATGTTTACAACCATATTTTTGAGCTATTTCTGGTAAAATATCACAACAGTTCGTCATTCTTCCTACTATTTTTTGTTCATTTATTTTATAACATATCTTTTTCCTATATTCTATAGCGTATGCTTCAACTGATCCTAATGTTTGTATCTTTTCGTTTTCTTCTAATCTTTTGAGAACAAATTGTCTCATTCCTAATGGCAATTTTGATTTGACAATTTCTAATAAAGGTTTAGTATCCTTTAATCTGTAGTAATATTCTCTGACTTGACAAAAGAAATTTTCTATGTAACATGGATCACATAGTTCCATATTGGACAGTACTGTCATTACTTCTGTTGTATCATCATAATACCTATGTTCTTTATTTGTTCCACAAAATTCTAATAATAATTCCGTTGCACAATATTCTAGTAATTCATTCTTCGGACCAATTTCTATTGACTTGGCATCTAAATTTGAGGTTATAGGGAAGTAATGAAACCAATTAGCTACACAACCTTTTGTATTATATTTTATGTAAATATAAAAGTCTTCTAGTGTCATTTTTGCAAATCGTGTGTCTTGCATTGCAACTTGTAGTTTGTAATAATTTACCCATTCTAAGATATTTCCTCTCATTTCTGTTGTACAGTCTAAGTCTAGGACTCCATTTATTATATTTTTATCTTTAGGCTTATATTTCTCGGGTATATTATTTTCGAACCATCTACCATTACTTCGATAATATCCTTGTCTATATCCATAAGGAGTTTCATTTGAATAGTTTTTACTAGTTTTAGGTGGATCTATATGCATTGGATGTGGACTGTTTGGATTTGGCGTATGTGGAATTATCGCTCTATTATCGTCATCTCCTACGTGAGCATAAGGATTATCTTCTTCGCTATCGTAGTCAAAATCGTTATCTTCTACTCGTACATAATCTTCATGGTTATCTTCGTAGATTTCATTTTCGTTAAAATCGTCGTTATTTGTATTTGAACTCTCCCCCTTGAAAGAAGTGATTGGCATTATATTTTCTGGAGTGATTGTTTTTAAATCTTCAAAAACTTTAATTAGACGTTCTATTTCACTCATTTAGCATACGAATAATTAGATCAGTAAGCTGAGTAGATATCTCATTAATCTCACTATCTAATTCTGATATTCGTTGTCGTTTTTCATCAGCACGTTGTCTTAAATCTTCGATAGTCATCTGGCTTTGCATAATACTAATCCTTAAATCTTCCATACGTTTTTCTCGTTGTTCGGTGGTTATTTCCAATTGTCTTAATCGCTCTATTTTTTCTCTATCCATAGAATGGTGGGTGAAGTTGTGTTGTTCTTAATGTTTCTGGGTTGAGCAATATATCCAATTTATTCTGAATTTCTATCATGCGCTGTTCTTGTTGTTCACTTATTATCCTAATTTGTCCAACTATTCTATTAATGACTTCTATTAATTCGTTTATTTTATCTGTTAATGATACTTCTGACATTACCAATTCTCCATACGATTATCTATTGCTTCAGCTAAATCGCTATTGGTCTCGTATTCTTCTCCATAGGGATATCGTCGATTATACTCCTCTTCTTCTCTTAATCTTTGATTCTCTCGTTCAGCTTCTGCTAAAGCTTCAAAATCTTCAGTATAATTATCTTCTTCATCGGAGATAGATCTATTAGGTCTATATGAGTTCGAGTTTATTACTCTCATACTTCTAACTTGAGTTGTCAAATTCTCAATTCTAATGTCCATAACTTCGTCTAGGGTTTCTCTTAATTCTTCTTTTATATCGAAAAAGAATCTTGTTATACTATTCAATTCGCTGGTTAAATGTTCTATTCTAACCTCTATACTGGCTATTAAACTTTCTAACCGTTCTAATCGCTCCATGTGGGATCTTCAAAACAATATAATTCTATCTCTTTTAACTTGTTATCCAGTATATTTAACAGCTGAGTTCCTAATTGTCCTTCATTTAGGAAAGATTCATCATTTAGTTCTTCTTCGATTCGTTCCCTTTCTTTTAATATTTTATTTTGTAGTCTGTCCATTTTATGATATAAATGAACCTGCTGGTTATCTACCATTTCGTTTAAATAAATTCCATCAGATCTAGGTTTATCTAAAATTAATTTTTCTAAATAGGTAATTGTATCAAAATCGAATATCTCGTCAAAACGTTTATTAAACTCTTCACTTTCTTCTTTAGTAAAACCAAATACGTCGTCTGTTGAACTGGTAGAGGGTCTTTCTCTATTTTTGTAAAAACTTTCTGGTTTACCTCTAAGAATATTTTTTAACTTTCTAACTTTTAGTTTTGTTTGGTTAGGATGACCACTTGACTCTGCCATGGGTTTTTCCTCAAGACTGTTACTAGGCTCTGATACCATTTTTGGGGCGGACTGCTCTATTTCTTGATCGCGGAATAAACATTTTCTTTTGTCTCTCATTGTTATATTTTTCTATCAATCTTTTCTATCGTCTGCTTTAAATTGTTTATTTGATCGTCCATTTTTACTAATTGTTCAGTTTCATCATCTTCTTTCTTAAAAGAGTTATTACTTGATGATGCTTCATTTAAACTAGCTTCGGTTATAGGTAACGTTAATTTATTTTCTGATTCTACAGGTGGTAAAATATTTTTTACTGGGCGTTGTCTGATACCTGGAGTTAGACGTTCAAATCTTGCTGGTTCGGCTTCTAATAATCTTCGTTGATGACCTTGTAAAAACCTTCTTTGAATATTATCGGGCTTAATCATTGTACTAGTTTCATTGAATAATTTATCTGTATATATCCTATCTTGTTCCTTGTATTTTATAGATAGACAAGAATTGCTTAACGCGTAGGCTACTTTAACACATATTACTAGTGGAATATCTCCTTTTTCCATTAATTTTCTGTTTTTGAAATTACATCTAATTGCAATACAATTATTAAGTTTTCTAGTTGTTAGTGGAATTGGATATTGTAATGTTACACAAAACTTTATGATACCATATCCTAGGTCTCCTTGAATTTCTCCTAATTTTGCATCGTCTTCATTCATGATTCTATTATCTTCGACTATTATATCTATAGGTGTAGAAATTCCTTCTCTAAATGTTGACTTAATTAATATTTGTACTGTGTTTATGTGTAAATATCCAATCTTCTTTCTTACATCTTCTTTTATCTTTGCTAGTCTATCTTCTATTTGTTTTAACTGGACTATTGGCGCTTCATGTCTAAAATTAGCTTCTTCTATCTTAATATTTTGTTCGGCTTGTGTTACTCCATAGATAACTATATTTTTTCTATTTAGTATATCGAATATACTTTTATTGACTCCTTCTAATGATGATATGTCTAATTCACCGTTGTTTTTTACTTTCGTAATCAATGATTTATCTAGTAATACGTCTACTAAATAGTTTCCTTCGATTTCTTCGTGTTCTACTATATTATCTGTGATGTATTTATCTTCCATTTAAAAACAAATTAAAAACCTTTTGAAATAAAGATTACCTTTCCGGCTGAAGATAAGCTAATGCCAACACTTGGGACTTCTCTATTTCTTGATCGCGGAATAAACATTTTCTTTTGTCTCTCATTGTTATATTTTTCTATCAATCTTTTCTATCGTCTGTTTTAAATTGTTTATTTGATCGTCCATTTTTACTAATTGTTTAGTTTCATCATCTTTTTTCTTAAAAGAGTTATTACTTGATGATGCTTCATTTAAACTAGCTTCGGTTATAGGTAACGTTAATTTATTTTCTGATTCTACAGGTGGTAAAATATTTTTTACTGGGCGTTGTCTAATACCTGGAGTTAATCGTTCAAATCTTGCCGGTTCGGCTTCTAATAATCTTCGTTGATGACCTTGTAAAAACCTTCTTTGAATATTATCAGGCTTAATCATTGTACTAGTTTCATTAAATAATTTATCTGTATATATCCTATCTTGTTCTTTGTATTTTATAGATAGACAAGAATTACTTAATGCATAAGCTACTTTAACACATATTACTAGTGGAATATCTCCTTTTTCCATTAATTTTCTATTTTTGAAATTACATCTAATTGCAACACAATTATTAAGTTTTCTAGTCGTTAGTGGAATTGGATATTGTAATGTTACACAAAACTTTATTATACTATATCCTAGATCTCCTTGAATTTCTCCTAATTTTGCATCGTCTTCATTCATGATTCTATTATCTTCGACTATTATATCTATAGGTGTGGAAATTCCTTCTCTAAACGTTGATTTAATTAATATTTGTACTGTGTTTATGTGTAAATATCCAATCTTCTTTCTTACATCCTCTTTTATCTTTGCTAGTCTATCTTCTATTTGTTTTAACTGGACTATTGGCGCTTCATGTCTAAAATTAGCTTCTTCTATCTTAATATTTTGTTCGGCTTGTGTTACTCCATAGATAACTATATTTTTTCTATTTAGTATATCAAATATACTTTTATTGACTCCTTCTAATGATGATATGTCTAATTCACCGTTGTTTTTTACTTTCGTAATCAATGATTTATCTAGTAATACGTCTACTAAATAGTTTCCTTCGATTTCTTCGTGTTCTACTATATTATCTGTGATGTATTTATCTTCCATTTAAAAACAAATTAAAAACCTTTTGAAATAAAGATTACCTTTCCGGTTGAAGATAAGCTAATGCCAACACTTGGGACTTCTGCTCTCCTTGGCCAGTCCACCTTGGTGCTCCAGGCTGCTTCTCTTCTTGGGGATTGGTCTTCTTGATTTCTTGGTTTTCTTGTTTTTCTATTTTCGGACTTAAATTGAACACTCATGAAAACTTGGATAAACTCGGAGAAAAACTTGTATTTATTTATAACTGGGGTTTGGGCGATTACATAAGATTTTTCTTAAGAAACTCTCTCTCTCTGTGAGCTCCCCTCTATCTGGAGACTCCCCTCCCCTATTTATAATCTTAGATGGCTTATAAGCTACGCCATCATTCCACTCAACAAAGATAAAAAGCAAACCCACTAAAAAAGTAAACACACTGAAAAAGTAAACACACTAAAAAAAAGTAAACACACTAAAATTACAATAATTTACATAGTGGTTTGTGGGCCACTAACCCATCTTCCGCGGTCTCTTCTTTTTCTTTATTCTTTTGCTTCCTTGGGTGGATCTTCTTTCCTTAGTGCGGTTGGTTCTGTAGTCGGTGGTGTAGTTAGTGCTGTCTTTTCCTTTTCTTTGATACTTGATTCTTCATCTTTTTGATTCTTTTCTTCTTTTGTCGTTGTCGAATAGCAAATGCTGCATCTATGGTTGCCTCCATACTCTTGTTCCAATTTTTTGCATAACATTGTTTTCACTTCATTGCTATATGGAAATTCGTTGAGGACCATTTTATCAATGAAACTTTCGACTTGTGGGATATCTTCGGGTCTAAATCCTTTCGTACTCTGGGACACTATTAGGATATGATCTGTTTTTAGGTTTAAAAAACCATCCTGCTCTACTGCTTGATTAATAATTGCTACGTAATCATCAAAAAATGGGTTAATTCCTCCTACTTCATTGGACATCTCGAAGAATGGTAATTGTGGACTTGCAATTCTAAGTTTTCCTATAGTAATAGCTGGGACTCTAATTGTTCTGGTTAAAGAATTTCCCCCCCCCCTCGGAGAACTCAGGGGTTGTACTTCGAAGAATAAAACTGCCTTCTCGATCATGTAAAACATATTTACTAAACTGGGAAATCACTCGTTGAACTTGTTGTGGAAAGTACTTAAAAATTCTTAAATCGGTAAATCGGACTTCTTTGAGGAGTCCGGCCTGGAATAGATTGTAGAGTCTTTGTGGATCTGTGCCTGCTGTTGCTACTGCTAAGGGTTTCTGTCCTAGGTAACTTGGGTAAATATAGGTTTTCTGGTCTTGCTCGGAATAGTTGACAAGAAAGTTGTATTCTTGCATGAATTCTAGGTAAGTTAGGGTATTGTGGTTCAAATCATTCATTCTGGTGTTTCTGGTGAAATCAGTGGATAGGGTTGCTGGTTTCAAAGCTTTTCTTAATGGGACTTGTGGTCTTAGGATGACTTCTGGTCTCGGCTGAGGTTTCTGTAATCTTTCTTTGTATGAACTAGCATTTCCAATCTCTAGCATTGGCATCTTTTGTTTCAAATGCTCCTGGTGTGCTTTAAACTGTAACTGAGCCTCTTCTTTGGTTGTAAAGCTCTTGTGTTTTTGCCTCGGGTCGAGCTTGGATTCTGCTTCAAGTTGGTTGTTGTAGATACCTTGATTCGGTCCTTCAAATATCACATAGAACCTCTCTTGTTGTGGATTTATGATTGCTTCGTATCGGTTGATCTCGGCTGTTTTGGTTTGTATTTCCTTCTCGATGGTTTGCTTCTTGAGAATTAGGAGCTGAACCTCTTGCTTGAGTTTATCTACTTCTTCTTGAATCATTTTGTTAAGGTTGTTGCTCGCCATTCTCTTGTCAGAGTGTCTGCTACTGAATTGTTTTTTCCCTGTATGTGTAATGCAATGAAATTATATTGTTGTGCTTCTAGACTCCATCTTAAAAGCCTGCCTTGATTGTATTGGTTTTGGGTTCTGAATTTCACAAAATCTTTAGTGTAGGTTGAGTCTGTTTGGAATATGAAGGTAGTGGGTAGAAGGTCTATCTTGAATTTTTTGAGAGCATTTATGAGGGCTAGTGTTTCTTTTTCGTGGACGGTATAATTTATCTGGGCTTTTTTGAAAGTTCCTGAAACCCATTTGGAAAGTTTCAGTCCATTGGTGTGGAGTTTGTTTTGAAGGTAGGTTTTGACATCAGTCAACTTGTATTTCACTTGTATTTGCTTGTTTTTCATTTGTATTTGCTTGTTTTCCATTTGTATTTCTTTATCGTGAATCAAATTCTTGAATTCTTCATATGCATCTGGAATAGCTTGAAGGATTGCTCCCCAAGTATCCTTACTTGCATCAGTGTTCAAGATTAGTAAATCACGATTAGTTGCTTGGTATAATCTTGGAACATTCTTGCAAACTAATTTACAATTTTGTACTGCTGCTGTATCAGTTTCATCCCACTTCCATGGAACTTTCTCTGATATCTTTTCTTGTAAAATTTTTCTATGCTTTGCTAGATCTTTAATAAACCCTTTGTCTCCTAGGTAGTTCAAACATCCTAAAAACCTTTGAATTTGGTTCCTATCTGTTAACTGATCTGGGAAAGCATTTATCTTTTCTAGTAAATGTTCTTGTGGTTCTATATAACCTCCTTTTATAATTTTCATTCCTAAAAACTCAACATTTTCCTGTCCTATTTTACATTTTTCTTTTGACAGAATTAGACCTTTTTCTTTTAACTGTAACAATACTTTTCCTAACTTCACCAGGTGGTCTCTATAGTCTTCATTGGTAAAAATTAACACATCATCTATATATGCTAGACTACAATACTCTAGACTCTTTAGATTATTATCCATATATCTTTGATATATGCTTGGTGCTTGTTTTAGGCCAAATGGTAAAACTGTAAATTGATACTGTTTCTGAGGTGGACAACTAAATGCAGTTAAAGGTTTTGTATTATCATGTAATCTTAATTGCCAATATCCTGACTTAGCGTCTAATGTTGAAAACCATTTTGCATTCTTAATTTTTGAGAAAATATAATCTTGTCTTGGTAACTTATAAGCATCTCCCTTGGTAGTTTCATTCATTTTTTTATAATTAATTACCATCCTCCTTTTACCTCTTTTTTGTTCACTGTGATTGTTAACATAAAATGCTGGTGCACTATGTGGACTTTCACTGTCTTCTATTATACCTTTCTCTAGTAACTTTTGAGTTTCCTCCGTAAATTCTTTTACATCTTGTTCATTATAAGGTATCCTGTTTGGGACATTTACTTCTCTATTTGGATCTATAAGATGAATTTGTACTAGCATAGTATTTTTATTAATCTGTGGATCTAGTGGATTTTGGCTGCAAATACTATCTAGTAATATGATCACTTGTTCGTATAGATTGTTATCTAATAATTTTGTACTGATTTGAAAAAGTTGATCAATTATCTCCCCCCGTAAAACTTGTGCTTGATTATAAATTTTTGTTCTAATTAATACACTGGGTTGATTAGTTTGATATGGACATCGAAGTCTTACTTCATCTAAACTCTGTATAAACGGTTGATATAACTTAAGAAAATTGTTTCCAAGTATCATTTTTAAACCAGTATCTTGTTGATATAAACTAGGTAATGGAAATCTTTTCTTTTCAATTAATAATGTTAAATTTACTGCTTTCTTTGTAATTTGCATTATTTTATTATTAGCAATTCTTACTCCTATTGGTTGTTTCATAGTTTTCCAAAAACTTTTAGGTAGGACATTTTCATTAGCTAAACATATTGTTGCACCTGTATCTACATATGCATAAATTTCCTTATTTCCTATAGTGACTTTTATAAACGTACTATTCCTATTCATCGTCTGTGTCTATATTAGATTCGGATTCTGTACCTGTTTCTGTTTCAGTTTCGCTGACTAACTCATAACAATCGAAATCCATGATTTCTCCTTCGGTGAACTCTTCTTCTATTGGTTCATATCCTATGGCATATATTGCTTTAAGTTTCTCATCCTTTTTATTCTTTGTTTGTGGACATTCATTGGCATAATGACCAATCTCTTGACATTTCCAACATCTACAATTTTTCTTTCCTCTTGGACATGATTTATTCACATTTTTCTTTCTGTAAAATTTTCTATAATTTTTCTTCCAGGGTTTTTTATAGGTATTTAATTTTCTGAATTTTCTGTACCTATATCGTTTTGGTCTTCTATAGTGTTTCTTATAACTCCTATGTCTTCTGGAGCTTAATAAACGTTTTGACGAGATATTCGATTTTGATACAATTACCTATTTAGAAAAATTAATTTTAGATAAACCTAGATCTGATGGAATTTATTTAAACGAAATGGTAGATAACCAGCAGGTTCATTTATATCATAAAATGGACAGACTACAAAATAAAATATTAAAAGAAAGGGAACGAATCGAAGAAGAACTAAATGATGAATCTTTCCTAAATGAAGGACAATTAGGAACTCAGCTGTTAAATATACTGGATAACAAGTTAAAAGAGATAGAATTATATTGTTTTGAAGATCCCACATGGAGCGATTAGAACGGTTAGAAAGTTTAATAGCCAGTATAGAGGTTAGAATAGAACATTTAACCAGCGAATTGAATAGTATAACAAGATTCTTTTTCGATATAAAAGAAGAATTAAGAGAAACCCTAGACGAAGTTATGGACATTAGAATTGAGAATTTGACAACTCAAGTTAGAAGTATGAGAGTAATAAACTCGAACTCATATAGACCTAATAGATCTATCTCCGATGAAGAAGATAATTATACTGAAGATTTTGAAGCTTTAGCAGAAGCTGAACGAGAGAATCAAAGATTAAGAGAAGAAGAGGAGTATAATCGACGATATCCCTATGGAGAAGAATACGAGACCAATAGCGATTTAGCTGAAGCAATAGATAATCGTATGGAGAATTGGTAATGTCAGAAGTATCATTAACAGATAAAATAAACGAATTAATAGAAGTCATTAATAGAATAGTTGGACAAATTAGGATAATAAGTGAACAACAAGAACAGCGCATGATAGAAATTCAGAATAAATTGGATATATTGCTCAACCCAGAAACATTAAGAACAACACAACTTCACCCACCATTCTATGGATAGAGAAAAAATAGAGCGATTAAGACAATTGGAAATAACCACCGAACAACGAGAAAAACGTATGGAAGATTTAAGGATTAGTATTATGCAAAGCCAGATGACTATCGAAGATTTAAGACAACGTGCTGATGAAAAACGACAACGAATATCAGAATTAGATAGTGAGATTAATGAGATATCTACTCAGCTTACTGATCTAATTATTCGTATGCTAAATGAGTGAAATAGAACGTCTAATTAAAGTTTTTGAAGATTTAAAAACAATCACTCCAGAAAATATAATGCCAATCACTTCTTTCAAGGGGGAGAGTTCAAATACAAATAACGACGATTTTAACGAAAATGAAATCTACGAAGATAACCATGAAGATTATGTACGAGTAGAAGATAACGATTTTGACTACGATAGCGAAGAAGATAATCCTTATGCTCACGTAGGAGATGACGATAATAGAGCGATAATTCCACATACGCCAAATCCAAACAGTCCACATCCAATGCATATAGATCCACCTAAAACTAGTAAAAACTATTCAAATGAAACTCCTTATGGATATAGACAAGGATATTATCGAAGTAATGGTAGATGGTTCGAAAATAATATACCCGAGAAATATAAGCCTAAAGATAAAAATATAATAAATGGAGTCCTAGACTTAGACTGTACAACAGAAATGAGAGGAAATATCTTAGAATGGGTAAATTATTACAAACTACAAGTTG
Source organism: Schoenoplectus triqueter (assembly GCA_964058805.1). NCBI lineage: Eukaryota > Viridiplantae > Streptophyta > Magnoliopsida > Poales > Cyperaceae > Schoenoplectus > Schoenoplectus triqueter. The sequence goes on from CAXKVV010000472.1 coordinate 31,082, forward strand.
CAATGCAAGACACACGATTTGCAAAAATGACACTAGAAGACTTTTATATTTACATAAAATATAATACAAAAGGTTGTGTAGCTAATTGGTTTCATAACTTCCCTATAACCTCAAATTTAGATGCCAAGTCAATAGAAATTGGTCCGAAGAATGAATTACTAGAATATTGTGCAACGGAATTATTATTAGAATTTTGTGGAACAAATAAAGAACATAGGTATTACG
>CAXKVV010000473.1:0-35272 GCA_964058805.1 Schoenoplectus triqueter
CTAAATTAATGGCGTTGGTAATTAACAAGCTCATTTCTTATTTGATCTGTATACAATATTCGCAAGATATTAAGATAGATCCAGATTGAATTGTGTCCGGTGAAATTGTGGAAATAAGACTCAATTCATCCATATTTAATATGACCAGTAACTTTTCAGCGGGAGTAATATATTTTAAATAATTAATATAGTATTTTATTTACTTTCTAATTAATTATTATAGTATATTTTTTATATTTATTGTCGATTCTTCATTGTAATGAAGAAAATATTATTAATAAAAAATAAAAATTTCTAATCAGAATTTCAGTGAAAAACTAAAATATAACAAATTATACAAATATTATGAAAAAAAAAGAAATCGAGATGTTAATTCGGACCATTGAAAAAAGAAATCGATATAAAAACTCAATGCCTTGAAGATATTGGATTAGAGATCGATCTTTATCTTGATCCCTTCTACTACATAAAAAAAACTACTTCTAGAATTAGATAAAAAATAATTTATTTCTAAATATAATTTTTTTTATCAACATAGAAATTATAGTTTTTTAATGAATTGAAAATAACATAAAGCCATAAAAATTTCATTTTTTAAAATTTAATTTAAAGATATTTTAAAACTAACAAAAAATAAAATAAAATAAATATTAAATATGACATGGCATAGGACATCATATAAAAAAAGAGCAAACAAGTAATGGTTATGTACCTCTTCATAGTCAAACCTTAGATTTTTTTTTTTGTTTTGATAAAAAAAGGAAACTAGTAAAATTGTGCCGTTTTTGAGCCAATCTAATCTGGACCGAGTTTGAAATTTGATTTTAGATGTTTGGACCGAGTTTTAAACTCGGTCCCAGATTTTTTTTTTATGTTTGTGTGTATTTAAAAATTACAAAAAGCTGAGACCGAGTCTAAAACTCTTTCCAGACATCTGAGATCGAACTTGTTGAAAATCGTCATTATTATTGTTGTAAGAGTTTCTAACTTAAAGTTTATTTTTCGACAGATCCAAAACTGATCCGTATTCAACACTCTCATCTCATCAACATTGGACTATTAATTTTTCTATTTGGACTATTAATTTTTGTTGTAAAATTAAAATACACTAAAAGTAGGATTTATCGTTCAAATTATAAAGACGAAAATGTTGTTGATCAATGTGTATCACGGAGGTCAAATCCTGAATAGTTTAACCGGCGCGAGTTATGATATTCAGGTCGCGTGCATATTTTTTGCTGACGAGATAATCAATTTTCATGATTTGAAGAAACAGATTCATGCTGGTTTGCTTCCTTGCTAATTTAACATCAACATTAGTGCACAGATCAACACTGTTTCAGTAGATTCGGGTGATTTTTTTAATAGTTTGTTTGAGCTTATTTCTGACGATATTTAGAGAATGATTAAAATAACAGCTCTGTATCAAATATTCAGGTATAAAACACCGGAGCTAATAGTTGAATCTGAACTAATATCCAATTCTGATTACTATGATCCGATTAATATTTATAGAAGTAGTAATTTAGTAATGGTTGAGGAAAGAACTCACTCCGAGCACAGGAGCAACCATCATCCCGTGTTCGGATAAAAAATATGGATGTGGATGCAGATGAAAATAAAGAACAGGAAGAGTGACACATGAATGTTAAGGATGTTGACATCCAAAATGCAACAAATATAAATATGGATGAAATTAAGGATGCGATATATGTCAAAAAAATAATCAAAGAATGACAAATGTTTGTTCCTTTCATCAATTGGGGAATGAAACACCTGTATACATAATTTGCTGATAATACGGTAATGTCGTATGCATATAAAATTGATGAACAATTTAGTGTCTGTTAGCAATTCAGTAAAAAATCAGAGATGAAATTGAAAATCGCTGATTTTTATGTTTAACAGAATATAAAATTAGATGTAACAAATAGTAGCAAATCAAAATTAGTGATAAAATATAAAGATTGTAACTTCAAAATTTAAGCAATAATTATTGAATTATGAGTTTTAATTATGTAATTTTTATTTAAAATAATAGAGACAAATGAGTCAAACGAAATATGAGATTAAATTAACGACGATGAGAATTGATAATTATTGGTGTCAGAAATCGTAATTGACCGACATTTCATACGATAACTTGCTTATTGCTTGTTAATTTAGAAGATTGAATTATACTCAATACGTTAATCTATATTATAACATTCAGTATTACATTAACACATAGTATGATCGTTGACGTAATTATGACAATAAATGAGATTAACCAATATACAACAATCCGATTATTAGACCAGATTCAGCGAAAAATAACAAAGAATGGAGAAAAAATATACGCATTCCAATAATTATAGATGAAATGAAAGATCGTATGAATAAAATATCAACTCGAGGTCGAGGTTGAGGTCAAAGTCGTTTCAGCAAAATATGATTTAGATTAGAAGCTCATTTATGTTTTATTGTTATATTTATCAGAATAATTGAATTTTAATTGTTATTATAATATTTTAATTTGTTTAATACTATTTTAGAACAATGTATTAATTGTGTTTATATTTGATTTTATAAAATTTTATTTTAATTTTTATTATAATATTTTAGAATAGTTTACTATCGTATTTTATGTTTAATATAATATACAAACGTAAAAAAATTTAAAATCAATTTTAAAATTCGGTCCGGACAATTAAGATTGAGTTTTAAATTCAATCTAAACTAGATAAATAGACACAAAATAGTTGCACTTTTATGAGTTTTGTATTTATTTTATTTATCAAAATAAAAAAATCTGTCAAACCTTTTCATGAGTCGGCGACCATGCTGTGACGTAGGTCCTTTTCTCTTGGGAAACAGCATTGCAAACTTTATGTTCACTGGCCCATGATCGGCGCATTTTCAGCGGATGTATTATTACAGATTCTCCTCAATCTTGTCATTCTTCTCAAATCGACGAACTTTCAGAATATTTTGAAATGGATTACCATCAACATCAAATTCTGAGATCATAAAGAAAGAGGAAAGCAATTATTACCTGATAATGAAAAGACAGTTGAGAGTGGAATTGATGAGGTTCAAGAGGGGCGGCGCGGAGAGGCACGGCGGGGCGCCAAGGCAGAGGCCGAGGGATAGGTAGGGTTATTAAAAAACCCGGACGGGTCAGATCCGACCCGCTGAACTCGTGGCCGCGACCCTTCCCGCCCCGACCCGTGACCTAACCCGTCAAACCCGTGACCCGTTAGAACCGACGGGTCTAACACAGACGCGGGCAAAAAAATTTCAAAAAAACCCGTGCTAGACCCGATCCGTTTTGGACCCGTCCCGACCCGACCCGACCCGCCCAACCCGTGCAAACCCGCCCCCGACCCGTCCCGGAAATCCGTGCAAACCCGGAAAAATTCAAAAAAATATGGAAAAAATTAATTTTTTTGGTAAAAATATAAATAATTATATATTTTAAATATTCTTAATAATTATTTTTGAATTTTTCGGAAATTTTGAGAATTTATTTGAATTTTATTGAGTTATTTTTGAATTTTGAAAAAAAAAAATCCTTGGAACCGACCCGACCCGCCCCACCCTTGGACCCGACCCGCCCCGCCCTGCTGACCCGTCTGACCCGACGGGTCTAGAACGGATCGCGGTAAAACCCCCCAAAATGGACCCGTCCTAATCCGTCCCGTGAAAATCCGTTGACCCGTCCCAACCCGTCCCGCCAAAACCCGCTGACCCGTGCAAACTCGTCCCGACCCGACCCGTTTTTAATACTCTAGGGATAGGTGCCTGTGTCGCTGTGCCTCTTTTTTGAAAGATAAAAGAAAGAGGACGGAAAGGATCTGCCAATTGCCGATGTGAGTTGGGAGTTGAGAACTCGAGACAGCGAACAATTCTTATTCTCATCCTTAATTCAGAAAACTGGAGAAGAAGCTGAGTAGATGGATGGGTTTAACTTTCATTCGTTTATCCCAAATAAAGGCCCAGCTTTATATCTCATTCTGGGCCCTTGTCAATGTCCTCGTTAAATAAAAGGCCCTCATTTTCATCTGAATATGTTTTTTCAGCTGCGGGTGGGGCCTGTATTTCTCTGTACATATATTGATCTATATCTATTCCATTATGGGTCCAATATATCAAATCCTTTTTCATTTCTATGTAATCCACATACTAATTCTACAGAGAGATTTTTTATTTTTTTTGAAAAATTCTACAGAGAGAAATTTAGTGGACATAACAAAGAAAAAATTTATACGAATCCAATCAATGTATGAAATAGACACCAGCGTCCTATATATACGATCCGAGATATGACAACAGTACATCGTATTGATTTCGTTTTTTGTTGGGATGTGATCGTGTCAGTTTCTTAATAGTCACTAACACGTTGCATTTTGGACACAGACAAGATGTTACTCCAAATGCATCAATGTTGCATAACACTAACAATAGGAATTAAGTTCCTCATCAACAGAGAAAATATTGTTGATTCATTATAAGGTCTTTTGATAATTGCTCGATAACGAAAATAATATATATTTTTATTCAAATTATCACATGGAAAAAAAGAACTAGATACCTTGATGAAGGTAGGTCTGAAAATTAGGTGAGACATTAACATCACTTAATGTTGTCTTTGAAAAGAAAATGCATTTGATCCATCTTTCTCTTCTTTGAAAGCTAATCGAATATTTTTCAAGCAAACAACAAAAGAAAAGACGCATATTAGATTTGATTCTCCATTCTCAGGGCCCACACATTATACACATGCCTTCTTGTCTAATCAGTGTCTATGTCTAATATAATTGTATTTCTATCCTACAGTGCATTACAAATGATGATAAATTTGATGTCGTAGTATGTTTATATGTTGGCCTCTAAAAAGAGTGCCGATACTCTTACAAACTATTACTTGAATGAAAATGACCTGATATCTGTAAATCAAGGTTCGTGCCGGGGTTAATAAAGAGAGGGAGCATTAAATCGGAATAAAAAACAGAAATTAGTTTCATCCTGATAAATAATAACCACTTTTGTATATTTAAGTTAAATGATTCTTCACTCAGAGAAAAAAGTTGAATGATTCAATTTCCATCCTAATCTAAAGAAAAAACAAATGGAAATTAACAGTCTTTTTTTTGGAGTGAACGAGTAACAGTTTTAGGCCTTATAATTCCTTATAATCAGTTCAAATTGCTATATTTGATTGATATACCATATAATTCCTAATTTATTTTTACTAGCTATATACCCGCGCGTTGCAGCAAACTCTTTTATTTAAATATTAAAATATTATAAAATAAAATTTATATTTATCTATTATTAAATTATAGATTCACCATATTATAGAGAAAACTTATAATAAAGACTATATTTAATCTTAGATGAGATTTTTGCACAATATGAGTTAATGATTCATGATTTTTATGGCAAGAAAAGTAAATTATTCTAACATATATTATCACCATTAATTTCTTACCAAATATGCATAAGGTTGCTAAATAAAATAATAATATTATGGAAATAATAGTATATATGGGAAAGAAATGGAGAGAAAGAGGAGATTAATGGACGCGATCACAAACGTTCGATCAACAAAAAATAAATATTATCCGTCTAATTGAGGGATAAAATAGGTATAATAAAAATTTACCATGATAAAAAATGGACTCTCCAATTCTTAGATGCTTTATATAATAGTACAGATATAGATATAAGAGCTTCCCAAAACTTTTTGATATTTATTTTTTTCAAGATGCCTATTGTGAAATTAAATATACGTATTTATATCAGTGTTGAGAAACAAGTCCCATTATAATTTGTACCGTCCTTTGATGTTTATAAATCTGAAGACAATAATTTTAGTAAAGATGAGAATCTAAGCTATTTAACTCTTTAAATGTTCATAAAAAACTTCATTGTCTTGATTTCAAATTAGTACGTTTTGTATTTTTGAGTTAATTCATTTCGAGTTAAACAAACCTAAATCACCTCAATTCTATTTTTTTTTTCTAACTCAAAAGATGATAATTATTTTGAGGCCAAAGTTCCTAGAAACCAATACTTGGCAACAACATTTACATTTAGTTTGTTCATAATTATAAGAAATTACATGAATATTAAGTAAGGTATCAAATATCCTTTAATTGGGAATAATTAATGTGCCTGCCGAAAGACAAACGAAAGTCCTAGAATAATAAACCTTTAATTGTAGCAGGAAAAGGGACATGCTAAGCCATAAAAGCTAAAATGGTTTTGCTGGTATAGAAACTTTATTTCAAGCTTTACAGTATAATAAGTCCTGTCTTCCTTTTGACGAACTTAGCAAGACTTGACACAGATTTAGCGCATGACGTCATTCATGCTTTGTCACAGAATCACGTCAAAAATTTACATTATCATTATGTTATTATTTTGTCATGTTCATTTCACAGTGGTTGTCAAAATCTGATGTCATCCGAGAATAATACGTATTCAGAACCAAATCGAACTTAAGTTAAACCGAGTTGAGTTAAAATTGAACCGAGCTAAAATTGAATCGAACTAAAATTAGGCCAAGCTGACTCGAACACAAACTTGAACTGAGGTCAAGCATCAGCCGAGCTCAGTTACTATAATTTTTATATTTATTTTTATTTAATCATAAATAATTAGAGTTGAAATAATTAATATTTTATTATTTTTATAATAGATTTGGAAAAATAGCCAATATCTTCACATTAGCATATACTTGTGCATAATTATAACATAAATAAGTATATATTATTAATTTTTGGATCAGATTAATTAATTTATCTATATTTTACAAATTCTATAACCAAAGTACATAAAAATAACTAATATCAAGCTATTTACGAGCCAAGCTGAATCGAAACTAATAAACCCGAGCTCGAGCCAAGCTAACAAAAAATCGAACTGAACTCTTACCGAGCTATAAAAAAATTGTTACAGGTATACCCGACCTGACTTTTTTCTAATTATTTTTAGATTTAATGCTAATAATAAATTATATATATACTAATTGAGATTAATTATATATTAATTAATCTTAAGTTACTTGAAAATATAAAAATTCTTTATAGTACTTAATTATGTTGTTAGAATTGGGTTAGTTTGATCAGTGACCTATTTGGATCGGATCAAAGAGATGTTAACCCGATTTTAAACGGATCAGGTCAGGTTGAATAAAGAAATTATAAAATAATGATCAACCGATCGAAAAAAAAAGATAATTGTTACTTTTTCAATATTTTTTCTGTTAGTTTTTCATATTACTTACCGTTAAGGTGATTCCAAATTTATAAAAGAGGGAGCTGAGAACATGTTTTATAACTTTTATATTTTGAAATTTTCTTCGTAAGAATACAACTCTCCTACGATTAGGACAGAGATAATGGGACTGGGGCTACCTTCCCGCGTCAAACTCTACTGTTTTTTTGAAATGGAGATTAGGATTCTATTTTTCTAGATTAAACAATTTTTTTGATTTAATATTATAGTGATTTTCGTTTCGATGTTTTTCCACCGCTGGATCGAAGAGAACAAGTTCCCGCTTTTCTCTTGAAAAGCGACAAATTTTCACCCCCCACATCCAATCCCGCAAAAATAAATAAATTATAAATATATATATATATATTTATATATTATATAAATTAATTTTATATTTTTAATTCATGAGGTGTGTGGCGATTCCTCCAATTTATCCTGTGAGTGCTTTCGTGATGATAATCTTGTATCAATTTGTAACGTAAGAATTTTAATTTTGCCCTTGCTTGCAATGTAATCTATCACTTTTTTTTTATCATTTTTGAAATGTTTTTCAATTTGCAGATTTTGTGTAAGAATAAATGAAGATTAAAGAAATTTTAGCAATGCAACATTTTCTCTTCTAATGAATTGGAAAAAATATGTCGCAATTATATGTGAGAAATTATTATAATCCTTTTTAACTATTCTCCTTAACCGTCCTATATTGATATTATTATTTCTTTCTCAACGTAGTGTTTTTTTTCGTTGTGTTTATCTCACGTCTCTTTTTGTTTTGCTCTATCCTTCTCTCTAGCCGTCTCTGTCTCTTTCCCTCCACTCTATTATTCCCTCACACTTCTCTACCATACATTTATCTTTCACATTTGTCTTACTGTCTATCACGTATCTCTCTCACATCACTTTTCTCTTCCTACATCTTTTTTCTCTCACTTGGAAATATCTATAATCAATATAAACACATTTTAACTTGATATAATCATTATGAATTATCAGTACAAACACTTTTTAACTTAATATAATAGGTTCAAATATTTAGTATAAACACTTTTTAACTTGATATAATCATTATAAATATTTAGTATAAATAACTTTTATCTAGTATGTTCGTGCAAATATTTAGTATAAATACTCTTGAACTTGATAAAATTGATGCAACAATTTAGTATAAGCATTTTTTAACTTAATATAATTAGTGCAAACAATATAAATAATTTTTAACTTGATAGAATAATTGCAAATATTTAATATAAACACTTCTTAACTTAATACAGTTAGTGCAAACATTTAGGATAAGACTTTATTGTGATATAATCATTGCAAATATTTATACTAAATATTTTTAATGGTATATAGTCAATGCTAACATTTAATATAAATACTTCTTTCTTTGCTTTACTGGCTTTTATTTTTGACTTGAATTTTGGGGACAGAGTGAAGGAAGACAAGAACAATGTGGGGATATAGAGGGCATGATTAAGCGGATTTTTAAAGGAGGCTATTATCAGAACCGATTATATGCATCTTATTTAAAAATAAAAAATATTCAAAATTAAAAAGTTATTTAAAAATAAAAGTTATTTAAAAATAAAAGTTATTAAAAAAATAAAATTAAAAACTTGCATATGATGATAGGATAATGTCTAGCAGGAATACAGGATCTGAAAAAGGAAAATAAATTCAAGTCAATGAGAGCCAGGACCAACGGAAGCCGATCAAGATTCGTTGATGTGTCTCGCCATTTTCCAGCAAGTTGCTTGACATAACAATCTTTTTTCTTTTCTTTTTTTTGTCTTTCTCGGCCACTTCCTTCAGACGCCATAAAAGAAATGGAATTGGCATGTGCGCCACGCGGTAAGAAAACTATGAATTCAGATGTTGCTGCATAAATTTTGAAAAGCGTGTTCTGTGGGACCGCCAAAACAGAAATTTTAAAGAAAAAGAGAAGCCCTTATCTCCATTTCTTGTATAGGTTTCAGGCGGGTTTAATTTTCTCAAAGAAATCTGATCGGGTCGGGTCGGGTCAATTTATATGTTGTGTTTTTTTTCAGATTTTCGATAAATTTCGATTGGATTAAAGTTTATTTGATCTCGGGTCGGGTCGGATCAGATCAGATTCGGATCGGATCGAATCAGTTTGACTTTTTGAAAAAAATCAGGTCGGGTCGGGTTCGGGTTCGGGTTTGGATTCGAGTTGGCTCAGGTGAGTTTCTCAGGTCGGATCGGATTTTGCCACCTCTAATTTTTTAGGCACTTTTACATATTCGTCCTTCTCTATTATTATTTTTGGATTGCATAATCTTATTATTTTGATGAGAATCATCAGATCAGAAATAAATGAATTAGATTGATTTATCTTTTTCTTCTCTTTCTCATTTTATCTCTTTGAGATCCATCTGATCTGTCCGTTTATTGATCTGACGATTCTAATCGGAAAATAAGAGTCATATTATTCTGAAAAGAATAACAATAAATTAGGACACCCTTTTCCGACCTTAAATTTTTACTAGTACGTTTAGACTGGGGTGGAACCAGAAACGATCGATAGGGGTTGATCGGTTCAAATAAATAGAATGTTTGGGTTAAAAGAAAATCTATTTTTTACCGTACAACCTTTATTTTTCAGTAAACCGAGTGAGTGACCGAACGCCGGCTGACGCCTACCTTGATTCAACCCCTGTGTTTAAAGTATCGAATTACAGTTTTTTTCTACTTATATATATTATAAATAGTGTATGAACTAATTTTTCTAAAATATATTATTTATTTATAATAAAAATTAGTGTTAGAACAGTAGTAATTTTGTCGGTTACAAATATAATAATTAAAAAAATGAATAATTAAAGTTATGGGATCAGAGTCCTACATTTCTGCCTCGGGAACAGTATGGGAACAGTAGTAATTTTATACTTTCTGACGTATTTTTACAATATTTTCTTCTTTCAAATCGTTATAAAATAGTTAAACTTATTTTCTAAAATGTCATATTCCCTAATGTTACTAATGGTTTTCACTAAAAAATGTTAGTAAATTGGTGTTAGAAAAGTCCAGTTCTGTTGTAATGCAAGTGTCAATTACATTTCCTTCGTTGGAAGATTCGATTGTTTAATTCGCTCCATCCAAATATGAAATATTAATTCCATATTGAAGCGAACAAGTACAAGTCAGATCAGATGTCAATGGGTACGATTGCTGTTGTCGCCTTACTCGTGGGATGTCAATGGGTACGATACGGATCAGATAAAGGTATTTCATTATTATATCCATATAAAATTACTATTATTCATATCTCATGATTACCCACTAAAATTAAACTTATATGTAATCTATCTTTATTCATTAAAATAAATGGTTAACAAAACAATAGCAGATGTTTACGAATAATACTAATATATTACTTAGTTCATCATTATTTAAAAAAATATACATACTAATTTCTTTCATACAAATATATCTTTATTTTGCTAGAATGAAATTAAAGTATAACAATGCATTCAATTATGGCTTGAGTCATTCAAAACAAATAAATTAAGAAAATACAAACATATCTTGTTAAATTTTTTAACTATAAAAAAAGGTTTAGGTTAACTCAAAAATAAAGGGTTAGGCTATGGTACTACGCGCAGTTAATGATCAAATTTGCTACAGATTAAAAAATATAGTTAAATCAACTTGAAATCTTAATTTATGGGTCTCAATAAATTCTTTATAAAAAATTATATTTTTTTGACTTTTTTAAGTATTAGTTTTGGATTTTTAAAAATGACCTAAAAGATATATATTATTTTGTTATTATTATAGAATCATCTTAAAAAATCCAAAACTAATACTTAAAAAATTTAAAAAATAGAATTTTTTATATATCCCATCATATTTTGATAGAAATAATTTATTGAGATTCATAAAATAAGATTTTGAAATGATTTACCTATATTTTTGAGTTCGTAGCAAATTTAATCATCAACTACGCGTAGCATCATAGCCTAACTCAAAAATAAAATATATTAAAAATAAAAATAGTATCCATTCTGTAGTGTCCATTCAATTATTTTAATAAATATTCTATTAAATATTATTAAAATATTATAATTTATACTATGGTTAAAAGAAAGAAAGAATATCACCCCTACTTATTCGCAGCCAGCCAGCCACTGTGTTTGCAGCATCTGTACCTCTCATCGCAGTGTGCTCTCTCTTTCACCAGTGCTAGCGAGCCATGAATTATTTTCTCTGTGAAGGAACGAACATTAATTTCAGTGTGAACATAGATCTGTAAAGGGCAGGGCTAAAACTATCTTATCTTACCAGATCTGCCCCTTTTTAATATTTTGCTGGTAACGTTGAAACGTGTTCAGGACGAACCAATAGTTCAAAACCCTGACACCCCATCAGAACTAATAAATGGTTTGGAATAATTAATAAAAATTGCAGTTAATTAACCTCACCAACACCGAATCGCTCTCCTGTTTGTCCCCTTATCTCTTCCCCTCTTTTATTTCTTTCTTGTTCCCTGCTCTATTCTATCCGAAATTTATAAATCTTCTAGAAGATTATCTTAGATATCATTATCCTGACTTCACGCCTTAATTAAACTATGACCTCAGCCCTCAGCCGATCACACCTTATTACGAAAATAAAAAGTCACTAATGTTGGATTAAAAGTAAAAGCCCCTTTTCACCCAAAGAACCCCACGATACTCAAATTCAGTTTCATTCCAACTGCTGCGTTCTTCGTCTTCACAAAAATTATACGGTTCTTTGAATAAATTATATGCGTCGCCAACAAACAACTCAAGTAATTCATCTCCCATGCATTTGTTTATATGAACTCCATTTTGTAAAAGATTTTTTGAGGAATTTTAATTCTTGCATCTTTTCAGACAGCTGAACCATGTACTTTGTATATTTAATAGAAATACTTTTATTTTTTTTCATGTGGCTATTTTACGATTCATATTTCAGGAAATTTTAATTAAAATTTGATAACATGTTTTGATATTTTTATTCTAATAATTAATTTTATCATCACTATCAACAGAATATTTTCGTAATATAAATAATACAAAGTTTTGGTGGATTAGGAGGATGTGGGCTGCCATCTATGTCCGTTATTAATCCTCAATTAATTTCATTCAATCAAGTCCAACTGTTGTGTGATATCATTTTATTAGTTTTGTCATCGGAGCACAAAGGCATTTGACCGTTTCAGAATATAAAGTTATAAGACATACGCGGTATAATCATTCAATTTACTCTGTAACCAATTAAAGTTATTCGGTAATTAACTAATTATGTTGTTTATATACAGGCGCACTCCTCTGATAATTACAGAGTAAAAATAATAGATGCATAAGAAAAGAAGCAATAAATATAAATATAATATTCGAATATAATTTGTTTGAGATATTGTTGTAATCAAATTCGGGTTCCTCATGCCGGGTTGCACCGCATTAATGAGACACAAATTAAAATATCATAGGAGGAGATCGTTATAAGTCCACTGCATCATGTGGGGTAAATATTTCTATAAAGTTAAAACCTGCGATTTTTGGGTACACATTAATGTCTGACAATGGAAATCATTCATAGAAAATTTAAAAATGATTTTTTTTGCCACAAACATATTCTTATATCTATAGTTTGATTGTGTTTCAATTTTTATGCAATTTGAGTCATTTTAATATTTCATTAAATATCATCAAAATTATATGATTATCTTAATGGTTTAAATTAAATGGTATTTGATGGAATATCAAATGACACTCAAATTGAATCAAATTCGAAACACAATTAATCCATAAACTTTAAAATATATTTGTAATTTTTTTATTTTTAAGTTTTTCTATAAATTTATATTTAATTAATTATCAACATTATCAAACTAAAATAGTTGTCAACAATCCCACCCACTATGCGCGTGAAAGGAAAGTTGGTGTGAACTTCCCGTGAGAATGTTTTTAAGGTTACAAAATTTGCAAAATCCATATGGAAGGCTTTTTCTTTAAATATAGATATGATTAGTCGACTATGTTCCCATCTGAATAAAGCGAACAAACATTTCGTTATTATTGATGTTACAATTGTAGATGAAAAGCATTTAGATGAATTTGGCTAAAAAGGATGGTTTCAACATTCTTTTAATGCCAATATTTTATTTTATAAATGTAAATTCATCTCCAGAAAGCCATAAATGAATATCATTACAACATAAATGACTTTAGACAATACTCATTTAATAACGTTATATATCAAATTCATTGTGAAATGACTCAGCAGCATCATTGTAATATTGAAAATTTCTTTAACGACTGTTTATAGTAAAAAATATTATTAAAATAGACTTATCCAAAAAGCAGCAGAATCATTTAGCAACGGTTCCTTAAAGGGACCGTTGTTAAACACCGCATTTAACAATGGATCTGAGTTTAGAACAGTTGCTAAATAGTTCTGCTACTTTTTTGAGTCTGACATTTGATTTTTTTGCTCCAACCAATAATATATGCTTCCACGGATTGTCCATCCCACTGTTCGTTAATTCCAATCCAACATTTCAAACATAAAAATTTAAAAACTAAAATCTCACGGATTATCAATCCTTTTGCATCTGTTTTAATATATAAAAAGAGAGATGAGAGAGAGGAAGAAAGAAAGATGAGTGAAGAGAGACATACAAAATAAAAACTGAAATCCGATAATCTTAACTTCAAATCACCATAACTTTTGATAGGAAACTCCAATTGATATATGCGGCCACGAAAAACTAACGACGAGATCTATAGGGTGAACCGCTTACGCTATTACCTCCATTTTTGGGGCAAAAAAACCTCATCTTCAAGCTTAAAAATATTTCTGAAGTTTTTTTCTTTTTTTTTAGAAATTGTATAGGTTTTCATATTATTGTATGAGCAAGATATATGTATTTTTTGAGTAAATATTTTTTCATTTGATAAATAATTATATTTCTTTCATATTAATTATTGAATGAATAATATATAATAATATTTGTTTTTATCTAATCAATATGACTCCATATTCATTATTTACTGTTAATCAATAGACTTAATATCAATCTGAATCGCATCTTTTAAAGAAAGTTAATTTTTTTTTAAAAAAAAGTACCTTTAGCAATGATTTTTAACTAATAATCATTGCTAAAGGTTCTGTAGCAATGGTTATTTGTTAAAAAAATATTGCTAAAGATATATATATTTTTTTAAATTTTGAAATAACCGTTGCTAAGGTATCCTTTAACAATGATTTTTTATTTTCTAATATCCTTTAATAATGATCGGAGAACTATTGTTAAAGTGCTTTAAAAACCATTATTAAATTAAAAATCTGTTGTAGTGAATTTTGAGATTTAGTAATATAGAAATAAAAATTATTGCATCAGTGTTTATCAAATTCCACGTGTTAATGATGGATTGGGTTTCCGTAACCCCACCCTAGAAAAGATATGAAATTTGGAATATGAAATCTCTATGTTAGAGAGGGTGTTCCGAAATTTATATTCGTGGAACGTTTGGAGGATCAGAGCCAGATTTGATATTACTACTCTTACGCTTTTATTTTGCGTTTAATTTTGTAATTAAATTATTATTATTATTATTGTTGTTGTTGTTATTGTTATTATTATTATTATCGTCGTCGTGGTCGTTGTCGTTGTTATTATTGTTGTTAATGTCAGAGGAGGACATACAAAATGGGTCAATTGAATTAGACATATGCGGTATGGAATTGGATTATTTTTGCTATTTAGAAAGAGAAATTAATTTCTTTATTGTGGAACAGAGTCGCGTTATTGGAAATCTTGATTAAATATAATATATTTACTTCATAAAAATATAAATTTATTATTATTTATATTTATTTTTTTGATATAAAGGTAAGGCTCAAAGTCCTTCCTTTTTTCATTACCATGAACTGTTTATTACAGTGACATGATTCAAAATGTACCCAAAAATGAAACGAAAAGGATAGAAAAAAAGAAGAAATTTAAAGCATTTAATACTATGACTACTATGTTTCATTGCGATGAAAAGCGATAACAGCACCAATGAACGATTGATTGCTGTTACCCGTCTCACCTCTATTCCTTTCTATTGTTTCTGTTTGTGTTTCTCTCTTTTGTGGTATTCTTCTTGTACTGCAATACCTCCTGTATTACCATTTCTGTTAGTATGTTATCAGGGCGCTGTTTTTCTGAAAATATTCTGTTACATCTCTCTTTCCATATCTCGAATAATACCATTGCCAGTATCTCTTTCTATATCTTTTGTTAGTATTTATATTTATATTCTCAACTTGACCCTCATACTTAAAAAACCTGCCTCCGCCACTTGTTGTTGTTAGTATTTCAATTTAAAATATGAACGGAGCCATGAACGGCCTCCTCAATTGTTTTGATATTTTCGTCGTTGTTTCATTTCAATTTTACATTCTAAAAGAAGTGACTTTCATGTGGTTGATTATTTTAATAATAAGAAAAATAAATATTCATTTTTGTGAAAAAAAAGGGAACAAAGAAATGAAATAATTCATTTGGGTTTCATAAATCAATGAAATGCGTACAATTTATTATTTTAATATTTTGAAAATTTATAAAATTATATTATCTACTATATAGAGATCGACAAAATGTTGCAAAGTTCTTGCTTATTTTTTTTTAATTCTTAACGCTATTTGTTTCTGTAACAAACTAGGAAAAAATTGCATTTTTTCAGTACTCCCCGCTTGATTTAACAATTAGCTCTTGTTTTAACTTAAAATTAAAAAAAATGAAAATAAAGTAGAAGTTACAAAAGGAAGGAAATGGACTTAATCCGCCATTAGTTGACAAATAAATGGTTAGTCTGACGTTGGAGCAAAAAAAAATTTTCATGTCCGAAGCCAAACAAAACTCATCTAATATGGATTGGTTAAATAATGATTTGAAGTGAGACTATATTTTTGATGAAGTGTGATATTTTTTAAGGTTAGAAAGCTAAATTTGGAAAAAGTTATTTTTCGTATGACAGTTCCTTATTTGTGAAGTGAAATGTGCTTCTCATAAAAGGAAGGCATCTTTGTTCTCTTTAAGGTGAAACTAATGGGTCTTAATTTATGTCTTCAATGTTATCAGTAAATTATGTTTCTTGTGCTGTACAATTTTCTTTAAATTGAGAGCGAACGGCATATATGACAAGAACAGGTGCATGATGAACCTACTCCAATTAACAGTTAAATTTATTAATGGAACTAGAAATCTTAATCCATTGCCAAAATTAATCATTGTTATCTGATCTGATCTGATCTGATCCCTTTAATAAAGGGAGGGTTCGTGTTTTTCTTCTACATCTTCAATCCGCACAAAGAGTAATTTAACTTCTCCCCACTGAAAGTCATCCTTCTTGATCTAAGAAGTGTATAAAATCAACCATCTAAGACTTAAATTTCTCTCCACTATTAAGTCATCCCACTTGATTTATTTCCACTTTCCATCCAATCTGGATATATTAATGGAACAGATAAAGCTACTATATCTTTATTTCGATTTGACAGATATCATTATGAATCTATATGTCAATTAGTAATTCTTGATAATCTAATTAATTAATCAATAAGGTGAATTGCATAGTAAAATAATTATGGGATAACTCTTCAAAACAATACATAAAGATAAAATAACGACTCAAGAAAGTATTTTTATTTGAATGACGTTGGTCATGTAGATGTAGCCAAATAAAATTCACCTAACATGGATCTGTTAAATCAAAAACCGTTAATTTCGGACCACTAAAACATCATGATGCTCGATATATGATGAAACCTATGAGAAATTTCATCATATTTATTTATTAGACATAATATGTGGATAATATAAATCATATCTATAAATATAGTATTCAATTTTAGATTTAAATTTCATTATTGAAAATCAAGTGGCCTACCACTTTATAGAAAAAAACAACGTTTCATGACGAATATCCGATTTCCCCAAATAAATAAATAAATTAATATATATAATTTTTCCGTTATTTAAAATAATAAGATTAATCGCATAATTTTGCAAATAAAATAAGTTCTGCTTGTGGAAAGTACCGGATCAAATCACTATCTAAAATGTGGCCTGATATTGTGAATGGGTAAACTACAATCCTTACACTAACTTAAAAAAAAAGTTTAGCAAGTTCTCTCAACCAAATGGAAATACCTCTGTTTGGTTTTTCCCTTCGGAGAAAAATCACTGGGCTTCCCCTGTCTTTTGTTTGATAATTTGAGAAGTACGGAGTACATAAAAAATGTTTGAAGTATCAAATAGGGCAATAATTATACAAACAGAACATTTATAAAGGAAAAAACCTGTTAAAGTAATAAGGTCCCATTCTTTAATCTTTATAGAGTGGCTCTTATTATTTTCTCTTTTTTTTTTTAAAAAAAAATATTTGTAAAAGTTTGCTCTGTTTTTCTCAATTGCGTTCGGAATCTCCTCTATGTTATATTTAGTTACTAATATTATGAAGTAACATGTCACGTAAAAAAGATGGAATTTAATTTCTGCGCATATAATTCATGAAATAATGAATCGTTTTAAGCATATTTTATTTTTGATCTGGAATACCAGAATATATATGACAGTAACTACCAACCGAGAACAAGGGAACAACTAATATTTTCTCTCTTATTGCGAATTATACAGACCACTTTTAAGGTTCATGTCCAATGACCAATGATAGAAGATGAAATATTCAAATTATTAAAAATAACTTTGGAAATGTAAAAAAGGTGGTCCCACAATTCTTAACCTTAAACGATTTTTGGAAATAACTAAGAGACACAAAACACTAGCAAATGTTGCGTGGCTAATAGATGGAAGATTTTAACGTTGTTAGATCTAGAGCAGAGAGGAAAAGTAGGATTTTTAACCATTCTAATAATTTTACCATAACCAAATACTAGATCTTAAAATAAATGACAGATTATTCACCTAGTCAAATTTGAGAATCAACCCTTTATTTGCTTGTTTAGATAAATTCTTATTGTTTTTTAAGGGGTATAATATCAAATTTATCACAGAAAATAAATAAATATAATTAAAGAGAAAGAGAAATAACACATAATGTACTGGAGTCCGGCTATGAAAAATTTACGAATTCAAGACCCGCAAATACAATAGTCAATTGCGCCGAGTTACTATAACAAATAAGTCTTTTGCAACTGTGAATCTCCAGTTCCTTACACCAAATAACAAGATAGCCATTGACCAAAAGAACAAACAAGTTGTGAAGATAAATGTCTCACTAAAGAATAATCAAGAACTAATTTCTCTCAAACTCTCAAAGGATTTTGTAAATTAGTCTTGACTTTAGAACAATAGAGATTTGCACTAAGGCAGCTTGATGTCTAGGTTTTTGCTTAGAATTTTTTTGTCAAAGTAAAAAAAGAAATGCAGATGTGTATATATAGCAATACACCAAAACTGATAGGAAATCAGACAGATCCGCTGTAATGATTATCTAACCATTACAACGGTTAGGTCAAGGAAACCATAACACATTTAACCGTTATAACAAATGTAAAATCCGTTACAACATATATGAGAGAGATTTGCTCTAAAATATTTTAGCCAAATTTTATACACAAATGATTTAATCCATTATAACGGATATTGAGATCCATTATAACGTTTAAACAGTGAAATACTTATCGAGGACAACCATTACAATGGACAAGAGATCCGTTGCAACAGTTAGTGTACAATTTGGTTATGGAACAATTTGGTCAAAATTTCTATAGACTTGATTTGATCCATTATAACAGTTAGGATATAAGTACCTCTATTTGACCGATTTAGTTTCAAGACTACTTTAGATATCTTTAATTATTATAATTTTAATGTAATCAAACTATATCTTGAGATTTTCATGCATAAATTTTCTACTTAAGCTCAATATCTGCATCTCATAGGACCTAAAAATTATTAAATAGTTATGTGATTATTTTACAAATTAACAAATACAATGTTATATAATTTGACAATTATTTACAATAACACTTATGCACTACATCATAGGAGAGAGAATTTTTTAATTGTCTCAATAAATTTCTACCAGGACATCAGTCAGAGTATAACACTATTATATTATTTACGGACAACATTATTAGAACTGATAATATTATCCCTATAGGATATGACAAACCATAGGCTCAACATGAAAATTTCAATGAATTATTATCAATTTGGTGGCAATTATATCAATTAGATTTTTTTTGGACTTAGATAATAGCTGAAAAAATTTAAATACAGAAAATTAGAAGAAAATTTAGAGGATGAAATACTAATACAAAAGGTAAAATAAAAAAAGAAAAGTATTAGCTTCTCAACAAAGTTCAATGAACTAGAACTGATGAAAAAAAAAGAGATTTAAATTAAGCAGAATTTAATAGCCGGGATGAAAGTAAATTCAAATTAAATAAAATTTACTTAGATGAAGAATAATATTGCAGTAAAATTGCAGTAAAGATTCAGTTTACAATGGGTGCTGGGAGGAGGCCTTAATATAATTTTTTTACACATCGGCAAATTATAGAAAAAGAAAAAATAGCATATATTCACTTAAAATAAATAATCTTGTAGATTATGATCAAGAAAACCTTAGAAATTAAATATTAGAATACTATAAAAACTTAATAGGCACAACTCAAAGCTAGACTCTTCACGTTAGACAATTATAAAATAATAATGAAAGACTTTCATCAAAATTAAATCTTGAAGAAGGGTTTATTAATTGAAGAAATATAAAAGATAGTATTTGATTCTAATAACAATAAGGCACCAAGTTTAGATGGATTGTCATTTTCTTTTTATCAAACACAACGGGAATTAGGGCTGGAAAAAAAATCTCCTGGCTCATGGCTCGCTCTTGATTCGTTCGGGATCGGCTCACTCGTTAATGGACCGAGCCGTTAACAAGCCGGCTCGTTAAGCTCGTTAAGTTTGTTAAGTTAATGAGCCGAGCTTGAGATTAGGCTGGCTCGGCTCGTTATGCTCGTTAAATTATTAATATTAATTATTTATATATTTTTTATTATGGACTTTTAGTATAATAAATAGTTTATAATATGATATGTACAAAAAATATTATATTAGATTGTGTGAAATATTTTTTATTAGTTATTTTAATATTTTTTTTATAAATTTTAATATAAAAATATCATAAAAATATTATTAACTATTAAATTAACCTTAATGAGCCTTAACGAGCCAACTCCGTTAGCAGTTAACGAGTTGGCTCGTTAAGTTAACGAGCCGATCTCAAGCCTAAGCTTTTTACTCAGAAGTAATTAACGAGCTAGCTCGGCTCGACTCATTAAACTAATGAGCCGAGAACGAGCTTGGCCAAGCTCGGCTCGTTTACAGCCCTAACAGGAATTAGTTAAAAATGATATATTTTTTATTAAACAACTCATTCTATAGTTAAAATCTTACTTTATCTAAATTAAATCATACATCAATAATGTTAATCCCTAAAGGCACACTATACAGAAATAAAACAATTTAGACCCTAAAGGCACATCAATTAACTGTAGTGTTAAGATAATTTCAAAAAATTTAGCTAATAAAATCTTAACAGTTACGGATACACTCATTGACTACACTGAGACAACATTCATATAGGGAAGGAACATACATGTGTTTACTCTTGAAAAATTTCAAGGATGAGTAAATAAATAAATGAAAATAAATTGATGATTAATGACAAATCATAAGAAGAGGGAAGGAGAGAAAGCAATGAAAAGATGGCCCACTGATCAGAAGAGGTCGCTGCTTAACCCCGGAACAAATCCATTAGTCCCACAATGGAATGCTGGGCATGAAGTGAAGAGTATAAATACCCCACTATCCTCTATCTACTCAGCATGAGTGACAGCCGAGGGGATCGAGGAAGAGAGGAGATCCCTCGGGTGTCACCATGTGATTATATCTTTTCTGACAAGTGGGACCCACATGGCAGTCCCTTATGAACAGCTCCAATGACATGGACCTAGCCTATTTTGCTAAGGAAACTAATCAACCCGGAACAGAGGTTAAGCACTAATCCCACAAGGAAAATCCTAAATGTGGAGCAAGGATATAAATACCCCACCACCTCCTACTCATTCGAGGTGGCTGACCCTCGGGAGATTTCGGAGAGAGAAAAATCTCCTGATGGGTCAGCCATTTGATTACATTTTCTCTGACAAGTGGGACCTACCTGGCAGTCCCTTGTAGATGAACCTGACAACATAAACCTAGCCTATCTGATGAGTCATTCATGTGACCATTTTTCACTGACAGGTGGACCCCACACCTCAGTGACCTATTAAAGGAGTCAGAGTTAAACCCTAAAAATCTGCCCTTGGAGCTAACCCTAGAAAGGAGCTGAAGCAGTATAATCCCTATGCTACATGAAATGATGTCAATGCCAAGCTAGTATTCTGATACAACTAGTCATGAGAAATTCCAAATGTGATTTTACTTTCAAGGCTGACTTGGTGCCAAAGCTGTGAGCAACCACCTAACCATGCTTTGATTTGTGTCAATTACTGATAAGTAGTCAGTTCTTTGACCAAGTCACCCTCATGTTAAGGGATTGAAAGTCAATTTCACAAGACTGATCAGGTGCCAAAGCTGAGAGCAACCATCTGATCAAGTCTAGATTTGTATCAACTGTTGACATGTAATCAACTGTTGATCAGATCAAACCCTAATGAATATCAATATAAGTCTAATTGGTATTTAGTTAGGGTGGTTTCTGCAAGAGAGAGATAATTGGCAGAGACATTGAGCTACAAATGAAATCTGGGATTAATTCAGAAGAAATAATAGGGTTTATTTGACAAAAGAATTTTTAATTCAGAGAGGCAGGGGGAAAAATGGAATTAAAAATTATAGGGGTAATCATCATGATTTTAGGGATTTTTGGTGAAATTTTCATGATTTTTGGATAAGTGGAGCTATTAAAATAAATTCAGAGAAGATAAAAGCAGAATAAATGGATTAATCAAAGGCTGAGATTTGATCAAAGCAACTCTGGGTACAAATTGGAGATAATAGCAGCTCTGGGTACAAACTGGGTGCAAGAAACACAGAAGGTATAAAATAAGCGAAGAGAGAGGGTGTGCCACGTGGCAGCCTCTCATTGGGCCATGTCAGCAAGTGGGCCCCACCCTGGTATGAGTCACTGACAGGTGGGCCCCACCTCAGTGCCACGTGGCAGACAGCCAGTGGGCCACCTCACCACCCTAGTGCCACATGGCATTACACCACAGGGCCACTTCACCCAACCCTATGCCATATGGCAGACAGCCAGGAGGCCATCTCACCCAGCCCTGTGCCACATGGCACCATACCATAAGGCCACCTCAGCATCAGTTAGTGAATAATCAGAGATAAAAGGAAGGTGATTAAACTAATGGGCCAATCATAACATGCCATGTCATATCAATTAACCCTAATCATGTACTAACCAGTCACTAACGATATCTATAAACCTAGACTCAGTAACCTTACATATGGGGCCCACTGTCAGGTTATGAACCTATGATGCATGAATAGATGGCAAGCCAAGTCCACACAGAAGCATTAACTAGAATTTAAATGAGAAAGAGAAAGGTGTATGTACCTGGCGCCTGTGAACCCTTCCTCTGTGTTCTTCTTTTCCTTTGCTTTGGTGCACGAACACCGGACGC
Organism: Schoenoplectus triqueter; assembly: GCA_964058805.1. Classification (NCBI taxonomy): domain Eukaryota; kingdom Viridiplantae; phylum Streptophyta; class Magnoliopsida; order Poales; family Cyperaceae; genus Schoenoplectus; species Schoenoplectus triqueter. The sequence continues at coordinate 22,972 of CAXKVV010000473.1, forward strand.
AGCTGAGCTTGTGGACGCTCCCTCCTCCCTCTCTCTCCTTCTCTTCTTCTTCCCGATGGCTGAAGCTGTCAATGGCGCCATCAATGGAGATCACACAAAGGGATAGACTTCAGATCAATTGCTCCTAGCCCTGGTTATCTAGTACAAAGGAGAGAAGGTGTATGGATTTAGATTTCAGAATGATGCAATATAAAGAGAGAAATAGCAAGAAGCAATACCTCGGGTCAAAACTTTGAACTTGCCAATTGAAGCTTGGAACTTGCAATTGATGGCTGGGAGAGCTTCTAGGACCTCAGGCGATGGTGTTAGAGTGACAATTGAGAAGAGTTGAATGCTGGATGTAGGAGTTGCACCAATTCACAACTCGGCCTAGAAGTGAGTTGATCAAACACTGTGATGGAGCTTGCAAATTGACTAGGTAAGAGCACAAGGAGTTGCCTGACACTGAATTGATGATGATGAAGTCTTGAGACAGAAGAAACAAGCAAGGAACTGAGATGAAAGTTTGAAACTTGATTATGGCTTGTAATGGAAGAGAAGATGTGAATTGAGATCAATTCTGTAAAATGGAGCTGAGGGAGCATGCTAGTAGCTTATATAAGCATAGTATGAGGTCTGGAAAGATCTAGAAGGGGCTAAAGAGGCTTGCAAGAGTATGGGAACCGAATAGTGGCAAATCAGCAAATAAAATGAAATTGTAACTGCCTCTAGGCAGTTACACATGAGCTGGGCAATAGAAACTCGGTTCAGTGAACCATAGGGCATACAAGGAAGCAGTTAGAGTGAAAAGCATAATGCACCATGTGCAATTGGATTGAGATGGTCAAAATCGGTCAAACCAATGGATTTCTATATAAACCCTTAGCCAGTGGATAGAACAAAAGAACCAGAGGCATACACACGATCTTTGCAACCCCTGTGAGATCCCTGAGAAGCTTAGAGAGCAAGTGAGAAGCTAGAAGGCCAATTGATCTCAACAAGTGTTGAGAACTTGGCAAACAACCATCCCTTTCCACTATTATCAACTAATTCAAGGAGATAGAACTACAGAGAAGAAAGATAGGTGAGTATGATTGATGAGAATTGAGAATTTGAGATGTAATTACATCTGTCTTCGATCAATTTCAGTAGAATTTGGTACTGTTATCAATTATTTGCAATTTTCTTTTGATTCTGCCGAATTTCTTTGAATTCTTTGATTAAATCATTTCTAACACTGTCGCCTTGCTAGTTAAATGAATTCTTTGATAATTATTCACTTCTTTTCCGATTGATATGGGTGATTGGCGCTGGAGTTGCGATTATCAGAAAACCAGTCGAAGGCCAAGCTGCCTCCTGGTTCATTATTGCAACATTTGATTGATCGAAGGTCATTGACCTCTCAATCTTTATGTTTCTAAGCAATTGTTCCAAGATTTCAGCTTTAAATCGATTAATTGATTTGAATTCTTGAAATCTGTCGCTACGATCCAAGCTGATGCAACAATTACACATTTGAATGCTATAATCAGTCAAATTAATTGCTTGGATTAGTGTATACTGCATAAGCGATGAGCTGTATATCCTAAAGATCAAAGAAATCTGGACAATTGCTTAGAAATGTAATGGTTGGCATTGAATTCATAATCGGTACCGAATGGTACTATGATACACTTTGAATATAGGAAGTATAAATCGATTTGAGTGATCTTGATCATGCTAGAATGCATCAACATACATACACGACATGAATTGAGTGCTCAATTGATGGAAACAATAGCTAATTGTATTGAATTTGTGAAATCTGAAATTCGGTACCGAATGATATCAATTGGTTCTATTCGACACTAGTGTACTGCATGATTCACCGTATAGATCATAAATCGTGTAATATAGAAAGATTCTCCATGATGAGACGATGCTGGGGCAGTCGCCTGATCGGAATGAGGTGGCCCTAGTCGCCGGCGCCGCCGTTAGCGTGAATCTTGAAGGAATTGTTGACTGGAGAGTCAGATAATCGCAACGGCACGGATATTAAAGCAAGCGCGTGAATCTTGAAGAGGCTGAACGATTAAGATAAAGCGCTGTGTTAAATAAAGATATGAATATGAATCTGGGCCGTCCATCTAATACAACTCAATCTTGAAACATATCCGGCGGCCCAAATGAGAATAAAATTATATGAAAGATGTGCACTAATCTTGGTATAGATCTGGCGGCCCAGATTAGGCCCAATAATTAAATAATAACAGAACATTAATTATATATAGTAAATAAATGATTTGAAAATGCTCCTGAACTCCAAATTAACTCAAATTTGTTTCTAAAATTTCCTTATTTTTCATACTATTTTTCTATATGATAATATTCCAGTTTTAAAAATATAATCATGGTGAAACAATTTAAAAGCAAAAGACATTACATATATTGATATATTTGACCTAGCTTTGACTTGTCATTTTAAATACTATAAAAATTCCAAAAATTCAAATAAAATCATGAATAATAATTAGATATATTTTTCTGATTTTTCAAGAGATTTTTCATGAAATAGTAATGACAATAGTAATATGCAATAATAAATAATGAGATTAGTTCTATTCTTTGATAAATAAAAATAAATAATAATAGAGATTATGTTAATGTTTTCTATAAAAAGAATAATAAAGGTAAATAGCACAAAATATACAAAAATATATACAACCATGATAATAGATAGTAAATGCATTTTCTTCTATAATAAAGAATGATAATATAGTTTTATAATAAAATGAATTGCATTTCTTTTGTTATTTCTAAACAAATATACAATAAAAATATTCTTGATAGATAAAATGCAATAAAAAAATAATAGTAATAATAAAGAATATAATGGATTTCATTCTTTGTGGTTATTTCAAATAATGATGATAATAATAAAAATCTTATATTTTTCTATAGATAATAAATAGAAATAAATAAAAAAATAATATAATGAAAAACTATAATAAATAGGATAGAATATTAATAATGATTTCTTTTAGCTATTATAGATCTTGAAAATAAAAAAATAATAATAAAAATAATATAGCTAATCATCTTTTTGATTTGTAAATAATTTCTATATAATGAATAATGTTTCAACATAATGAAATATAATAATAAAATTCTATTACTTTGGCTATTATAGATACAAATAAAAATCATAGCCATTTTATTTTCTATTATTTTTGTAAGTGATTTTCTACAAAATAAATAGAGCTTAGAAATAATAAAAATAAAATTTTACTATTTTAGCTATTATAAAAATCCCAAAAATATAAATAAAATTCTAGTTAATAGCTAACCCATTTTCTATTATTTTTTGTAAATAATTTTCTACATAGATAAATAGAGTTTAAAAATAAAAAAAGAATAATAATAAATAAATTCATCTTTATAATAGGGATAATAATGGAAGATATTATGTAATAAGCTTTTACATTTTGGAGATGAACAAAAATGCTCACACAAGGAGTGTAGAGCCACATGAGGATGTTTGCACACATGATATAACATTTAGAACGATTAGTCAGGACAAGAACATCTTGACGAAGGATAAGCAAGATTGCAACGGCAACATGAGAAGATATGTCGAGACAAGAACATCTTGACGTAGAATGACTAAGGCTTTGATAGCAACATGAGGAGATATGTCAAGACAAGAACATCTTGACGCTTGATGAAGAATAACCAGAGCTGCGACATCAACATGGAGATATATGTCGACTCTGAGGAAGAAGAACATTACGATGTCCTAGAGAGGTGACATCTTAATGACTCATCACCATGAGCAAGTAACTCATGACTAAATACGCTCACATGAGGGGTGTAGGGCAACATAGCGATTTTGCACAAGTAATGCAACATGTAGAATGATTGGTCGAGACAAGAACATCTTGATGCTCACTGAAGAATGACCAAAGCTGCGACATCAACATGGAGAGATATGTCGACTTTGAAGAAGAAGAACATTATGATGTCCGAGAGAAAGTGACATCTTAATGACTCGGTGTCATGAACAAGTAATTCATGACCATTTGAACTAGTAAGACTGGACTCATCCGTCGATGAGTTTGTCTTCTGGTTCATCTCCCGAGATCGTGAGATTGAATCGTTCTGTAGTAGATTCATCCACAAAACAGTGAATGTGAACCGTTCTGTAGGTAGGTTCCTTCACTAACACATACCTCAACGTTAAGCTGGCTCAGCGCTTTAGGTTTGACATTGTGTGTAACTGTGTTTCCTAGGTTTATGAATCGGCTTAGTGCTTCGAATTCATGATCTAGAAGATCGGTGAGAAGAAACACGTGGGCCATACCCACCCTTCTCCTGATTCACCAACCTCAAAATCAACCGGCTCAGTGCTTCGAGTTGTATTTTGTGTGATTGGTTGTTGACTAGTTAAGATTGAACCGTTCTGTAGTAGGTTTATCTTCTAGATCAACGGAGGTCGAGTCGTTCTGTAGTAGACTCACCTCAAGCCCCTCTGAAGAGATTAACCTGGTCTGTAGTAAGGTTATATCTCGAGGTGGCATAGACTGAACCGATCTGTAGTAGGTTCGTCTTCTATAGGATTAAGTAGGTCGAGTCATTCTGTAGTAGACTCACCTCGAACCCCTTCGAAGAGATTAATCTGATCTGTAGTAAGATTACCTCTTGAAGCGGTAAAGACTGAACCGATCTGTTTGTATGTTCGTCTTCCATGGACCCCTTTTGTGAACCCAGACGACCACTTGACCATCTTTTAACTATATTATTTGCTTCTCTCTTTCAAAGATCCAGAGGTGCCTCGAGGTTAGTAGCCCAGGGTAATTAACGGTGGGGGCTTGCGCCCACCGGAATCTACAAGAACTCACAATCACTAAAAACCCCCTGAATGTGCATCCAAATATCTCTAAACGGCAGAATCAGCCGGCACCCAGCAGATGCACGCTCAGGAGGGATCTCCGTGTCCTTCTTCCGCATCCCATCGCCCAGCGGCGGTGCGCGGCGCGCGAAAAAGGGTCGCACAACATGACAACATAATATGTGCTCATGGTATCTTATTTAAAGTAACAAAATTAAAATCCAAAGGAATTATGTTAGAAACCATTTTGAAAAGGCCTTTGACTTAGTCAATTGATAATTTTTTCTGGAACTACTACAGGCAAGAGGTTTTGAAATTTTTTTTTTAATTAATGACAAACCAAACCCTTATTTTAATTATAAGAAAGGTCTAGACATGAAGGCCCTCTCTCCCCTTTCCTTTTTAATTTAGTTGCTGATACACTTTTCAAAATTTTAAAAACCGCCCAACAAGAAAGTTATATTGAAGTTCCAGGCAATTTTAATGGTCTTAACATAGCACCTCTACAATTTAGATGATTTACTAATTTTTCTTGAAACTGATTAGAGAATGAATACTGCTCTTCAACTGTTATTAATAGGTTTTACAAATATGCTAGGTTTAGAAATTAATTATTCAAAAAGTAAAGTAATTCCACTATATCTTACCCATAGCAAACAATTGAGGATGTAAGATAGAAACATTACCCATTAAATACTTATGAATCACAATATATTACAAAAAAAAACAGAAATATAGATCGTGATTTTTAGTTAATAAAGTAACAAAGAAATTAAATACTTAGAAAGAGAAGTTACTTTCATTGTAAGGTAGATTAACTCTTATCAAATTAGTTTTAAGTGCAATGCTTATATGTTGGTTATAATTTTTAGGTTATCTGTTCCTGTTAGAAAAAAATAGATCGATTATATAGAAGATTTTTGCGGGTCACTCATAAGAAAAAAATCATATTTTTTGGTAGCTTGGAAAATCGTTTATAACAATTATGAACAAGGAGGATTTGATATTATTAATCTTAAATTAATGAATAAAGTATTATTATGTATATGACTTTAGAGATATAATAAAGAATTAAAAAAGTATGTCGAAAGAGATTATCTCACGAAGATATCGGTCTAGAAGAGTCAAAAATCATTTATCATCCTTTTGGAAAGAGATTTATAAAGAAAAAGAAATATTCAATATGTGCATCAATAAAAATTTAGGCAATGGAACCACTATATTATTATGGCAAGATAGATAGATCTTAGACTGTGCTTTACAATCTTACTTTCCACTGTTATTTCATATGGCAATTGATAAAAAAGATCACTGTGGCAGAAATTATATGTTGCAATAGTTTTATCTTTTTTTTAATAGATCTCTTAATGATATTTTAAGTCAATAATTAATGACACTTTATAACATTTTATTTAGGATTACTCTCAATACATCACCTGATTCATGTATATGGAGATGGTGCAATACTGGATTATTTAGTGTCCACTTTTATTACAATCGGTTAGTTTTTTTTTTTTGGTGGGGGGGGGGGCACTTCTCATATCAATCAATATGTTCAACACTTATACCCCTGAAAATATATATATTTTTCTATAGTTAGTTAGACAAATAAAAATCATTACTAAAGATAATTTTGTTAAAAAAACGTTGGCAGGGAGACGCACAATGCATATTTTATAGTGATATAAAAATATTAGACCATTTATTTATTCATTGTTTAATTGCAACATGTTTATGGTCATAGATAGCTAATTATAATAATTTTTATTTCTCTAGCAATACTTGGAAAGATTTATGGCATATTAATACATTTTTACCTTTTAAAAATAATAATTAATATATATGAAATACTAAGAGGAACCATTTTATGTGTTTTATGAAAAAAAAGAACATATTAATATTTTAAGGAGGAAACAATAAAAGTATTAGAACATTGGGGGCAGTATAATCAACTTAAGCACAGAATCAGATTAAAGGAAGCACTTGCACATATAATATTCAGTTAATTATACTCTCTAGTATGAATTTTTTATTCATGCAAACTTTAGAGGAAACTTTAAGAAGGAATTAAGGACTTGTCTAGAGAAGGAATTGTTCAGTTAGTAATTGTAATCATGGATAATTAAAACTGCTAAGTAGTTAAGTGCTTTAAGTAGTAAGTAGTTAGCTTTTGGATTTTGATATGCTTTTCTTAATTTTGCAGCCGGCATTGACCAATTTGTGATAATAAGGCAGTGCAAGTTGGGTTTGAAGAGAAGGTGGGAGAACTTTAAAAATTTGAGTATTATGATGATGTAATTTATGAAAGAATTATGCAAACTCTATCCGTGTTATATTGCTTTGTTGAATATTAGCTTTAAATATCTATAATATCTCGGATTGTGGTATTAAAAATTAAACATGGTTTCGTAATGAAACATGTAATCCACTATTTTAAAAAAAGAATATCAAAAAACGTGTGCCAGTAACTGTTTAAATGAAATAAAATAATCCTATCTTGTGAGTTGTTACAACTTTCTGGAAGGTGTATGAATTCAGATATTCAATTATCGACGAGATAAAAAAGGTTTCTATAACAAAGACAAACACATAATGGTAAATGAACAACATATGGAGGTCAATAATGCATTATAGCTTCATACTATACACAATTTTGCAACGATAGAGGATGCCATGGCCCTCTTGTCTCCCCTATCTCCGTCTCTGGTAATAAGGACCCGATTCATTATTTTATTGTCTCTCCGTCTTTTTTTTTAAAAATTATTTGTAAAATTTGCTCTGTTTTCTCAATTGCCTTTCCATCTCTACTCTATGTTTAATTACTCACTAATGTCTGTTCAGCAAAATCCATGATAGTAATTACTCGTTTTAAAAACATTTTTATTTTTTGATTGGGAAGGAGTAACCAATATTTTTTTGCCTTCAGACTTCAGTGAAAGAACTTGGCCTCAACTTAATATTTTGAAGGCCGTTAATTAATTGAAAAAAATTAAAACTGTTATTCAACATGGCTAATCGAAATAGTTATATATCACAAGGAAAAAAGGTAAATCCTGGGAAGGGTAGAAAAGGAAAAAAAAAACACATCATGCCTAAAAATTTCTTCTTCTAATCTAAGTATAAACAGGGCCTTCAATTTACGTGCAGCAGAATAGAAGGCCGATACTATGCAATATTAACCATACATACTTTAAAAGAAGGATCCAAACGGATCAAAATAAAGTATGCTCTCAAATGTTTTACCAAAATCGATCGAGTCGCCATCGAGTTCCATGCTGAAACTATCAATTGGATTAATAGACTGCAAATCTAAGAAATCATTTGGAACCTCTTGTTGTTCAGGAGAGGTAGTGATACTGCCAGATGAAGTTGGGTTGCTCATAACATCCTCTTCATGCTCATGCTTGATTGAAGAAGAGAGAGGAGGTGGAGAAAAGTGTTGGCTGGGATTGTTGCTGTTGGGATTGAAATTGATTATGTATGAATTGTCTTGTAAGGGGCCACGTTTCTTTGCTTGTTTGCATGTATGCTCTCCAAAGTATGTGATTTCAAACATGTCAGATTGTTGCTCAGATTGCTGTACTTGTCTGGTTGCTGAGCAATTTTCATCATATTTGTGGGTGCACCTGAAATAACTCCTGCAAAACAAACAGAATTTAGTATGATAAATCAGTTCTTTTCTTTTTTCTTTTTGCATTTCTTGATATCAGTAAGAAAGGAAAATAGGTGAAAAGCATATTATTTCCTGTGGTGTGATTCAATTTGCAGATTGATCCACCTTATCTCCAGTTGGAAGATTCTGTTTGTGTTTATGTTTACAAAAGGAATGCATTGGACACATGGACATGTTTCTACGAGTTTGATAATTAATTAATGGTTATGATTTGAGTTTTTGTGAAAGTGAAGAAAATTGAGCCCCACCTTGGACAAGTGAAAGATATATAATAGAAAAATAAAATTATACTAATCTCAACATGATTGGACAGGTAACAACAACCCACTGAGCAAATTGCAATGACAAAAATTAAATTTACTGTGAAAGTGCACATTAGTATTTAGTACCCCTTTTTTTCTAAACTGCATTTCATTTTCAACTTTTGTTGAAATCAACTTTGCTGGTCTTTCTTTCGATTAGCAAATGTAGTATCCTTCTTTTGTCATATAATGCACCGATAACAATTTCTATTAACAATAATTTCCTATAATGCTCTATTTTTTGTCAAACAACTAAAATTCATCAAAATTCATGTTTCTAAGCTATTGTGCTTTTTTTTAGAGGAAAGCATTCATTGAAATGATTCATTATGCTAAGAAAAACGACAGTATTCTCTTCATCCTTATGAAAATATGAACTCTGTTTTCTAGAAGGGGAGGAGGAAGAAAACATGAATCATGGAGTTATTACCTTGGGTGCTTTGCACTGAAAATTTCCTTCTGACCATACTTTCTCCATGTAAACCCATCATCTACGCTCTTGCTAAGTACCTTCTTGCTTGAATTTGGATCAGCCCTGCAACCAAATTCATTTCATAAGATCACCCACATACCAACAACAATGAAGAAATAAACAATTACAGAACACAAGGAGTAGAAGAAATGATCTAATTGACTGTACCTTTTCCTACCACCAGATTTTGGTGCCACTTGTATGCGCCTTTTCTTGCTTGAATTTGTGTACATGCCGTTTTCATCTGTGGTCGGCAAGAGCTCAGGTGATCCGGCGACAGTTTGCGACATTGCGACCGCTTCAGAGAAAACCCCAGAAATGTTTTGGAGGAGATGCGTGACTTCAGGCGGCAACTTGTGGTGTACCAACAACGCCGTTAGCTCGTTGGTCGACTCTTGGCCCCTCCGTAGCACGTCGATCACTGGATTTTCAGCCATTGGCGTCACAAACATATGTTGCCAAATAGCCACCTCCTAGTTGCCTTTTTGGGTTGCTTCTTTTTTCTCTCTTTTATAAAGAGACGAGTGGTAGTGGTAGGCTTTGAGAAATTGTAGGGAAGGGGGGCATATGTAGCCAAGGAAATGCAAGGGATAAGCATAGGAAATTTGGAAGCAACATGGAAAGTGGATGTCATCACTACAAGCCGAAATAATGCTCTTGTGATGTAATGCGGGTGATATCATCAAGTGAGCTTCACATGATTTGCATATTTAATTATCTTATTAAAAAAAAAATAATAGAGAACGTCCTGCAGACAGGATAGAGTTGGAATTGGAATATAGTATAGAGGTCGAGTTAGGCGGGTCTAAAAGATTGAATAACACAAATAAATTAAGGGGATCACTTCATAATTTTTATACAAACATATATAATTAGTTTTCATAATCTTTCTATTAATTTACGTAAATTATGGGTTCAGACCCTCCGGTCTGCTATATTTCCAACAAACGCGTCATGTTATTTTTTTAAAAAAAAATAAATTGTGAACAATTTTGCACTACCATTACCGTTAAGGTCGTGCATTTAAATTCCAATACATGTTAGAAGTAAATATTAATACTTTAAAAGAATTAAGTGTCTCTAATAAAAAAGAGGATATTCATAAAAATAAAAAATAAAGAAATAAAAAAATTGTGAACAATATTTCTGATGGCAAGACTTGTGTTGGCATGTCATGCCTATACGTGCTTATATGTATTTATTTTAGTTATCGTACTATAATACTAGAATTTTAATTGTTGATATTTTGGAATTCCGAAAACAATCTTAAAACAAATTAATCAGATGTATTGGAGAAATTATGTTCAAGAAATAAGAAAATTTAATACTTAAAGAGACTTGTTGTTCCCTCTTAATATATTTAAAAACAAAAATAACATATACCTAAACAAATATACACATGTATACCTGCATTGTGCCATGTGCTAACTAGACACTTGGACGTGTATCCCTAAGCACGACGACGATAAATATGTTAATGTGACATAGCAGCCAGTCACGTGCTAATTGTATTTTAACTCATATATTATGATTTTATATATAATATGTTCCAGTTGTTTATTTATGATCACTATTTATATTTTTTGTGTTAGTCTTGATATGTGAAATAAATATAATATATATTAAAATAATATTAACTCTAAATATCCTAATCCATTAATTATTTGGGAGAAATAATTAATATGATGAATTAGTGTTCCTTGAATGATCCATCTTCTCATTTTGTGCTGAAATTCTGTAGAATTTTTGTCCAAACCGTTTTGACTCTTCTCATATGTTGAAAACGTCATTTTCACTAAAGCTAAGTGTTAAAATTCATGAAGAATGACTTATAATTAAATTAAGAAAAATCTTCTCGCTTGCCCTAGCAAGCGCAAGAGATATTTGTACATCATTCGTGATGGATACAATTGGATGAGATCTCGATTGATTTTTTCGAGTCATGCACGCCGCAATCACTTGTTGCAACTTATGACATCAAATACACATAAAATGTACTCCAAATTATGTTTGAGTTTAATTTTTCAGATCTTAATAATACACAAGATTTGTTGATTTTTTTTATACTATATGAATATTTAAAATTATGCACTAATTGTGCTAAACAAATTCCAAAAAAATAAGCATGTGAGCATGACACATGCAAGCATATGCAGGGGCGGGTGCATGATTTTGATTAGGGGACAATTGTTGGATTGTAATAGCTTATTGGCTTTAAACCCATTAATTATTCGGGTACTAAATGAAAAAAAATAAATATTTTAATATATATTATTACCTAATAAAAAATTATCACAATAATATTTTTTTTATGTATTAAAAATAATAACAAAATAAAACTCAAAATAATAAATAATCAAATTGATGAAGAAAGTTTTACTCCATGGAATTTTATATTTTGAAATCTTTGAATAATTATTTAATTATGCACGATATTAAATATTTTTTTCTCATTAAAAATAATCAAATAATTTAGGGGCACAAAATTTTTGTCAAGGAACATATTACTAAAATTATTATCTAAAAACAACTGCCCTCTTATTTAACCTGGGTCCGCCCTGAGCATAAGTATCATGCTTGGACATGTGCTTGCCACGTTGCGTTTATGTGACACATGCTTATGTTAATTAATACACCTGAGTTGGTTTGAAATTTGACTTATATTTAGTGTTCCCTGTTAATATCTTATATGTTAAGAATAATTATTCATCTGTTAAGCAAAAGAAAATTGTTATATAAGTTTCTTATTAAGAAAAAAAAATGCATTCCTGTTTGAATATTTTGCGTCTTTTTTGTCAATTACTATATTTTTATATTGAAAAAAATAGATATACAAAAGATTATTTTTTTTCTCGAAGTATACTTTAGAAAATGATGTTTTCTTTCTAATTTTAATTAAATCATGCATATATGCATTCCTTTTAAGAACAGTTAGATTATTGAACTGGTAATAGGTGCAGCACTCTGGTTAGAAAGAAACAGAATTTTTTAAGGGGAGGCACTTTTAA